>BQNB010145742.1:0-16671 GCA_026074375.1 Tanacetum coccineum
ACTACATAAGCGTTACATGACTATTTTTACTAAAGCTTGAATTGTTTACTACATGATTTGAGATCGTGAATACCTATATTTGAAATCGTGAATTTTAGACATGATTGTTTTACTATGGACACAAGTGTTTTCAAATTGTATGCTATCCAGATTACTGCCTGAATACTATTGCATAAGTTACCACATTGCCATTACCAATCATGAACCGTTAATTGCTATTGTACTAAGCGTGAGTGTTATGGATAGATCTATCGGGACTGACAATCCCCACCTTACTTGGGTCACTGGTTTGATCATGGTGCATTTAACATTGAGAGGAATCAGTAGGCTGTGTTTGGCAAACACCCTACACTATCTGGGGCAAAAACAGTTAAGGTTTTCGGGTTCATGAGCTTAGTGCAATAATACCTATTACGGACTATGAATTACGTTCATAGGCTGCAGTTGATTGTTTTGGACTATGAATTACGTTTATAGTCTACTACATGTTTTTGGACTTCGGAATATGTACTTAGTCCACCATCACTTAAAACTTGTGGTCCACTCTTTTACTGACAAACCTATGGATTCACTCAACCTTTGTGTTGACTTTTAGCATGTTTAATTTCAGGACCTTAGATATAAGCTTGGATGGGAGCCGTGGCGGATACTTATGAAGATGGATTCTGTGTTTATTTTCGATGCAAACTTTATCTATAAAACTTAAGTCATCTTTTGGTATTATTAAACTTTTGTTTAAAGGTTTATGACTTCTTTTCAAAATATATGGGACCTAATGTATAAACTCTGATTTTGTTATAATGCATCGAATGTTTTGTTTAAAACGTCCTTTTTAAGGTCGTTTCCTATATCTTGATTGTTGTGCTAAGAAGTCGCACCCCAATGTTACCGTTCCGCTGCATATCAGATTCTGGGGGTGTGACAGGCTTGCCCATGCCATACTTCGTATGGTGTCTTTTCAACCTTCTTAGTTGGAACCATATTGAGAATGCGTGCTGCAGTCTCAAGAGCATAATCCCAAAAGGACTTAGGAAGAGTTGTTTGACTCATCATGGATCGAACCATATATAGTAGGGTTCTATTTCTCCTCTTCGACACACCATTGTGTTGTGAAGTGTAAGGAGGAGTACGATGGGTAATAATCCCATGATCCTTGAGATGATCCAAAAACTCTTGACTCATATATTCGCCCCTACGATCAGAACGTAGCGATTTTATGGTCTTACCGAGTTGATTTTCTACTTCCTTTTGAAACACTTTGAAAGTCTCAAACACTTCATGTTTATGTTTCAACAAGTAAACATAACCATAACGACTGAAGTCGTCAGTGAATGTGACGAAGTAGTTAGCTCTTTGTCTAGATGTGATCTTAAATGGGCCACATACATCGGTATGTATTAGTCCAAGTAAGTCTTTGGCCCTTTCCACATGATGTGTATAAGGTTTTCTTGCCATCTTACCAGACATACAAGGAATGTATTTTTCAAAAGCCCTAAGGTCAGTTGAATTGAGAAGTCCATCGTGTTGCAACTTTTCAATGCGTTTCTTGCTAATATGTCCAAGACGACAATGCCACAAGAGAGCTGAGTCCAAGTCTAGCTTGGCTCTTTTTTTGCTTACAGTATATATAGAATTAACATTTGTATTGGAATCAGACAAATCAATTTCAAAAATACCATCCCGTGGGATAGCACTAAAATAAACCATGTTATTCCTAGAAACTTGAATTGAATTATCCACGAAGCGATTTACATAACCATCATCGTACAAACGGGAAACTGAAATTACTCCTCTAGTAATAGTAGGAGCATAATGACAATCGTTTAAAACTATAATTAATCCGCTAGGGAGTGATAAATGAAAGTCGCCAATAGCTTCAACAGCTTCTCGTTGACCATTGCCCACGTACAAGCTAAGAGCCCCCGACTTTAGTTTCCTACTTGCCCTTAGACCCTGCGTTGTATTACAAATATGAGTACCACAACCAGTGTCATAGATCCATGATCTATTAAGGAAAGTATTGAGTTCTATAACGAAGATACCTGAACCACTACCGGCTCCAAAGGCTGTGTTCTTTTTCTTCTTTAGCAACTCGACTAAGTACTAAGGACAGTTCCTCTTCCAATGTCCTGTCTCACCACACTCATGACAGATTGAGTCCTTTGCGGGATCTTCCCTCTTGGGTGGAGGGGGAATCTTAGGCTTGGGAGCATAAGCGTGCTTATTTTTCCCATTCCCTTGATTTTGTCCCCTGGCAGCCTTTTGGGATTGCGGTTTGTTGTGCTTTTTACCTTTCTGGACTTTACCGGCTCGAATAGCATGTAGAGCAGGAGCGTTGTTTTTGGGCAGATTAAGAGTTTGCTCATGGAGCTTTAGCATAGCATGCAACTCGTTAACTGTCTTCCCCAGGCTATGCATGTTGTAATTCTGCACAAACCCATCAAATTCCTTGCGTAGACTGATAAGAATCAGACTTACAGCAAGGCCAAGTGTCACGGGGTGTCCCAAATGCTCTAGATTGTCAATATAGCCCTTCATTTTCAAAACATATGAGCTAACTGACTGCCCTTCTTCCTGTTTGCAAGAGTGAAAATCTCGCGTAGTCTGAAGAAGCTCCTGCTCCGTTTGTTGAGCGAACAGAGTCTTCAACTCCTGTAACATGTCATAAGCATGGAGGTTTTCCAGATTTCTTTGGATCTCTGGCTCCATGGTCATGAGCATGAGTCCAGCAATCTCTTTTGATCCTTTAACCCAAGCAGTATGAGCTGCAATTTTCGGAGCAAACATGGCAGACCCGCAGGATTCTAACAGGAGCAGGAGGAAGTGGCGCTCAAGTATTTCAACTTATCACCAAATGATAGTACATCCTAACTTGTCGATACCCAATCAATAAAGTTGGTCCAGTCAGTTTTTGCTTCACGAAAAGCCCCTGAAGATCGAAATTGTTGAGTCGATCTAGGTTGTTTCTCTACACTTTTGAAAAAGTTCAAATATTAGTATTGTCGATAATCAAATTCTTAAAGGAATTAACTACCCAATTAATTACTAATAAGACTAAGATCCAAATTGACCTCCCACTTATTAACCAAAGGTCTGACCAGTGAGAAAACAAGTAGGGCAAGAGGTAAGCGACGAGCGTTAATTGCATGGAATGCAACTCTTAGATTTATGAGACTAATGACATTAGTAACTCTTATAGTAATGTCAAAAGCATATTTGGTCTCATCTTATGCCTCGGGTCCGAGGTCTGACCAGGAAACTCGATTTAAGTCCACCAAAATAGAACGTGCGAAAATTGATATAGGTCTGACCTATGAAAAAAATTCGCCATGGGTTGGCAAGGCCCTTAGGTCTGACCCAGAGAGGTCAAGCCAAATGCACGTGTTCTAGGTTTGGCTGGCATAGACTTAAAACTTCATATAAGGGTATACACATAAATGTGACAAAGTTGTGTACAAGAAGCATGCAAAACAACTTGTAGCACAAAGTTAAGAAAACATTTTGTTAACCTTTTTGGTATAGCAATCATTTTGTCAAATGTTCACGGTAGCTCCATTTTGGACGCACAAAGAAGCGGAGAAACAGGTCAGCGCGAAGCGTATTAAAAACCTGACTTCATTTGGGGAACCTTACTTCAACCCGCCTTAAACTTCTCTTATAGTTTGTCCATAATGGGTGAGCCGTACTTCCAATTGACAATGATGCTATGTATGTTAAGAAACCCCTTTTGTTAACATTAGTTTTAATGATGCCAACATGGTGGGATTACAAATTTTATCAAACCCTATATTGTACTCCTACTTAGTCCGAAGACAAGTAATTCCAATGACAAGTAATTCCAATAATTCCCTCATATGCCGAAGCATGTGGCGGGAGAAAATCAAAGATCAATTCACGCCCATTGTGCGCAAGTAAAACAAAGCTTCACAAGACATCAATTTCATAGTTTAATGTCCGTATTAAATTTGTCCAAAAACCCGGTTTCGCAATAACACATAACTTGTCATAAGAATAAAATTATGTGGTAATATTAGACATGTTCAATCCAAATTACTCTATAAGTATTAGTCCGGTTTTAAGAGTTTCGTAAAATCTATATATTGCAAATATTGACTAGACACAAGGCATATCACATATAAGCAATTAAAACAGACTAAAAATGGATTGAAAATTGAGGAACAAACTCTTATAATGAAAGCAGTAAATCACATAATGCCTCGAGTTCTCAAAAGAAGGTTTATAGCGGATAATTTAAATGGCAGCTGGGAAGGGAGAGTTCATTCACCTTTGTGTAATTATCGCTATGCTTTAGCAATATTTTATAACGACAATATTCCTTTCAGCAACCCCCCATTATCATCTTCATTACCATTACCACCAGGTACCAGTGTCGTATGTATTATTTCTTGAGATTGTTTTGGAAGTTGATAGTTATAAATAGCTGATGTGTTTACTAATCAATTGATTAAAATCTTCTCAAGCAGTTGAGATAAATATAACTAGTCATGCCCTCTCACAGATAAGGTTACAAATTGACCCACTTTTGATTTCGAGCTAGCATGGTTTGCACAAGGCAGGTGTTGGAATTTAACAATCAAGTTAACCATTAACTCTAACGAGTACGCAACGGATATTTGATCTAGTCTAGTACAAATAATTAACATACTGATAAAACACATTAAGGAACATGAAACATAAATAGAATACTAACCCTCGATGTCACCCGCAAGAATCGTAAACCGAATGCAACGAAACAAGTGTCTAAACTGACACCTCTACGAGTGCTCACACAAACACGTAAACAAGCACGCCCGGATGCTAGTCCACACCTCACGAATAACCCAATACAACAAGTGTAATAATACCCGAGAACCTGATCCGAAAAGAAAACCGAAAAACCACTTTTTCTAGTTCTGTCCGAGATCCTTTATCCACCCGAGATCCAAAACCTTTGTTGTCCGATATCGTACGACACTACGTCCGACGAAATTCCCCTTTGTTGTCCGAGAACGATCAGAAAGGGGGAGAAATTGGTTTAAAGCTTATCACGCCTTGATAGCTTATATACCAGATGACCAAAAGCTATTATATCACTAATGGATCTAAGAATAGCTTGTGTAATCTTTGGAGGAAGCCCGAAACTTGCTGGAAAAGATTACAAAGGTGATACGAATACCAAAACCCTAATAAAGGTTTATGAACTCGGTTGATTAATGGAGGAAGTATGGAAGATGATTTCTGTGTTTTCTTGAGTCTTGATTTTGTCCAGAATGAGGGAGAGGTGAGGGGTTTATATACCCTCACAACCCTACTTGTGATAAGTCAAAAAACATGTTTAAGACTTATCACAACTCTCATTCTTTTAACCTTATCATACTTCTTCCATTTCTTGGTCCTTATCCTCTTTGAATGTACCTAGACATCTCTCTATGAACCCATAACCGGCCCTCTCTCTTAGGACAAGCATAGGCTCATGTCTTGGTCGTTTATTGTCCGAAAGGTTTACATAAAATACTTATCGTGAAGTAACAAACGCACTCTAAATGTTTTAAACGTGTGTGCCCCCAATAGGCTCACACACCTCTAGTTGCGTATCGCGTATCCAACTACCATATAATCCAACAGCAGGGATAACCAAAAGTTTCCGGCGTTTGTGTAGTGCTTTTTTAGTTTTAACAGGGTTATTGTAAAAAAAACCTTAATTCATGGATTTATTGACCATAACTAATTACCACTAGGGATAGAAAAATGAACCATTAAATCACTACTCGCATTTGTAAGGCAACTGAATTTACTTATGGAAATGTATTTCGCGTTCGTCGTTCATTGTTTCACATACACCTGCGATTTTTGCAGGGAAAAAGAACAACACAAAGCAAATTGTGACAATAGTAGTTGTTACTATAACATCTGTTGGTGTCACAATAATTGCTTCTCTTTGTATCTTGATTATTCGGCCAATGTGTCGGAAACCATGGTTACAAAAAAAAAATAAAAAAAAAATAGTAAGTTCAAGCTCATAGCTAGCTCAAACTTCATTGTTACGACAAGAACTTAAGGACACTGGATTAATTAGGTGATTTTTTTTCAAATTGAATTTTCGAATTCAGTACATTTTAACCCACATAAAATGACAACTAGTTCACAGTAACCTTTGGTTACAAATATGAAATACAATGCCAAAAGAAATAATAGGCATTCTCTAATAAATAAATTAGTTAGTTGGGTTCTGGTTGGTATCCGTATACGGCATGGAACTTTTTGGGATAAGAGCACCACGACAATGGTTAAATGATATTAGCCTATACCTTCATTTCCACTTTTGTATAAATGGATGATCAATGGATATTGGCACCGTTGAATTATTCGTATAAATGGATGATCTATGCCTTGTCTAACGAGATCATTATCTTTCAATCTACTAGCTGAATCTATGGATATTCGCACCATTGAATCTTTCCAATACGACTTTAGTGGAGTGCAAATTGCAACAAATAAATTCTCTGAAGAAAATAAACTCGGACAAGGTGGTTTTGGAGCAGTTTACAAGGTATATATAATATAACAAATCAATCTTGGCAATAATTATTATGTCTCATTATGTGAATTTATCTTACAAGTACTGAGTTATGCTAATATGTGATACACATATAGGGCGAGCTTGAAGATGGACAAAAAATAGCAGTAAAGAGGCTCGCGAATAATTCAGGACAAGGTGATCTAGAATTCAAGAATGAGGTTTTACTAGTTGCGAAGCTTCAACATCGCAATTTGGTTAGGTTGCTTGGTTTTAGCACACATGGAAATGAAAGACTTCTCGTATAAGAGCTCTTGCCAAATGCAAGTCTTGACCAATTCATATTTGGTAACTACGCCTTTTGTCAATTATTGTACTTTCAATTTTTTTGATTAGCGAGAAAATTATTCAAAACCCATATTGTTGAAATTTTCATGTTTTGTTACGTATCAATTTTCCAGTTTTCTCTAAATTCATGGTCGCGTGGTTGTAGATCCAATGAAACGTGAACTTCTTGATTGGGAAAAGCGACACAAGATCATCAAAGGCATCGCCAAGGGACTTTTATACCTTCATGAAGATTCTCGTCTAAAGATAATTCATCGTGATATGAAAGCTAGTAATGTTTTGTTGGATGGAGAAATGAATGCTAAAATTGCAGACTTTGGCCTGGCGAGGTTGTTTAAACAAGAGGAATCTCAAGCCGACACTAGTCGAATTGTTGGAACCCAGTAAGTACTATACACTTTTTTTGCATGGAAATAGGTACCAAGTTTTACTAAAATTGCTTTAGTTGCACCTGAACAACGACTTTGAAAATGTGATTTCTTTTTTGCCGAGACATCTACTTAGGTTTAACCTTTTAAATTTCCTGTTCTATCCTTCTTTCAGTGCTTATATGGCCCCAGAATACCTGAGGCATGGACAATTTTCCGTAAAGACAGATGTCTTTAGCTTTGGAGTGTTGGTACTAGAGATCGTAGCAGGTCAAAGGAACCATTGTTTTCAAAACGGTGAAACCATCCAAAATCTTCTTAGCTTTGTATGTATCAACACATAGATTCCATCACAATCGTATATTTTGTTAAAAATATTTCCTTGGAAAATATTGGTTCTCAATGTAGTTTTAACATCCTAAAAATTGTTATTTATTTAGGCATGGAAAAGATGGAAAAATAAGACACCTTCGGACATGATAGATCTCACATTGAAGACAGGATCTGCAGATTCATTGCATGACATTATTAGAAGTATTCACATCGGGTTATTATGCGTTCAAGAAAATGACACTCATAGGCCAACGATGGGTTCAATTGTACTTATGCTCAATAGCTTGACTATCTTACTTCCACAGCATTTTTAGTGCATAGTATGATTACAGATCCTGAAATGCCGCTTCCTCTGGAGTATAGTTCTTCATCGGGGAGAAGTTGTTTAGAAAGACCTGAATTATCAACGATAAACTTACAACCCTCCCTTTTTTCAGTAAATGATGTTACAATATCTGAGATTGTTCCTAGATATTAGTCTTGACTTTTTTTTACCACTTAAGGTTATTTTTTGAGTCATGTACATTGTTATAGTTTTTTATGAACTTATTGTTTTTCTTTGAAAAAATTGGAAGAACTTTGATAATATAGGATTTTGATTGGAATGATTTATATTTAAATAAATAAATAAAATCATATATTGAACAAGTAACTTATTTCATATATCTTTCATAACTAAAAAGTTTATATCTTGTATGTTATGTTATAGTAAGTAATTAATCTTAAGATTGGTTCACTTTAACAAAGATTATGTTTGCCTACATTATATTCTTTATGTGTATTAAAATACGGGCATTTTGGTTAAATCGTTCATACTTACAAATACAAACGTTTATAAACGTTTATATATGATTATAACCCTAAGAAGGTGGAGACATATTTTCTAAAACTCCTAAAATGTAAAGTTGATGTGTCGGTTAACATGTCTTTGTCTTATATCTATTCGAAAAAATCACATTGGCATTTACTATAGCTAGAAAGAAAACTGGTCAAGTGAGTTGAAATAAATACATAAGTAATTTCCTTTCTGTTTATTTTATTGTGAAAAATTAAAATTAACAGGCGAATATTTCGGGTCAATAGAAGATCTTGTATTCGTAAGTTTTGCTCTTAAAGCAAAGTCAATAATCTAGTTTTGGATAGTTTGCAACATTGTCTTTTTCATGGAATTGGTGACGTATTGAAACTGATTGGAAAGTTCACACCAATTCTCTTCAAGGATAAATATCCATTTATTTCTTTGTCTCAATAATATTACTTCAAAGGGGTATTCATTTAGAAGTTTCTAAATGTTATTTATTGTCTATATGTACAAGCCTTACTCCTTTATTTGAGCTTAAGTTTATTCAACAATAATTTAATTATACTATTAATTCATGCATGTATAAGATGTAATCCTTTTATGGATCTATTTTATTTTCATCTATTTGACCACTACTCAAGCTCGACCTGCTTTACTTTACTATTACTGTGGTAACCCTGACAATTATATGGCAAATTAAACCGGTACGTTCAAAACAAATCTAAACTCCACCTTTAGCAACACCAACAATTGATTTGGTTCTATAATCTCTCCACTGGCCAAGGTATCAATGTAGTCAACTCAGATCTCTATGTCGAGGCGACGTAATTTCAGATGTTCAGCAACTCTGTCACTATTGTCCGTTGACATATGACAATAATACTCTATTGGGTAACACTCGAATTTGGTTTTTTGCTTACATGGCACATCTCCAAAATACAACGAATGTTGCTTTGTTCAGCAGGACAATGAAACCGCTCCTGGATAAGTTTAGAAATGATGCAGCGGATGGGGTCCACTATGGCTGTTTTCCAGTCGGAACACATAACACATCGAGGCCTGCTCTACAACTATATATACATTTATGCAGTGTTCTCCAGATATATTGAAACAGTAGTGATTGCTTAGAAAATGTAACCCAGGTTGTACGGAGGGAGAGTTCTTGCACCAATGTGTAATCTTCGGTATGATATCAACATGTTCTTTAATGAGAGTAATGCTCTTGTCCCCCATCTTCAGCACCATCACCACAACACCTTGAGGTGTGAATCGTGCATAATTTATTTGTCCAAATTGTTAAAAGCACCATCAAGTCTTTCCTTAACAACCTTAGCGATTTGTCCAACTTGATTTTCTGGATTCTTGATTGAAGCAGCTTGATTCCGCATTGCAATTTCACTAGTTTCATTGTACTGCTTCATTAGCACCTCATTATCCACATGTCTATTGGTAGATTCATGCATAAACTTCTTCATAGCTTCTTCCAAACTGTGTCGTTTATGTTTTAATGAAATATTATACCCTAACTAACAATTGACAGTTACTTGATGGAAGTAACAACCATATCAATAATAAATCCTAGGGGATTATGGTCTTTCCTGTATCTTGTCACATAACAATTCTCTCAAATAAAACACCGGTAACTTGTGAAAAATCCCTCCATCGGATTGGTGTCATCACTATCGGAATCGACAAACCCTAATCTTATGACTTCATCATCCAATCTTAATCTATCATCAAGTAAGTTTTTTTTATGTTCTTATTATGATTACATGAGATTGATCATGTCTATGTTTATTTAATTCAACATGTGGCATCAGGGTGGTATAAAATCTCATGTGGATATCCCGTAAACGTTGATGATAACGATTCTATATATGCGTGCGGAAACCAAAAAATAATAATTTATGATTATAAAATCGTCGCATAATTTTAGTGTGCACGTGGTTTCGATAAAATTGACTTCGGTGTATGTTAATGGTAATTTCAATGGAATAAAATATTGCCTTATGAATTCATTAACTGATTGGAGAATATTTTCATCAAGTGTTTATGAAATCGAGGGGATAAGTAATACGCAGTAATTTATTTGCACAATGAACTCTTTGTAATCCGGGAAAGACTATCTTATGAGAAACTCACTATTTCATAAAGTCAAGGCATGGTAATAGTTTAACTAATATCAAATCCCATGGCCTTTTATATTATGATAAACACTATTTATGAACTATGTACTTTATTTTCTTTCTCATTATGCGTACTTTACTCAAAAAAAATACCATTATCAATCACGGAACATTTAATAGATGGTTTTTTTACTGGTTTGATCAGTCAAATTTGACTTCCTTTATTTCCACTTCATTTCCATTTTTTTTATATTTCCACCACACTTTTCCTTCTAATTTTTTTCCCTTTAGTTTTTTTTTCCAATATCATTGATCGTTACGGCGGGGGTGATATATAGATGATTCCGGTCTTAGATTAACACCTGTTCTCCGTCCCTGCAGCAACACACGTGTTAAAACATCCACCTCAACCCAAAACCCTAATGTTGAAAAGCCGGTTACGATAATTCCCGATCCTCCGGGTATTGTTCAAGCGGTCAAGCTGCTTAAACAAGCGGATATTCAGGATGGTGGGAAGGAGTATGTAATGTCGATGCAAGAATATATTAAGAAAGTTGTTGAGGATGTGGGTGAGGATGAGGATTTTAAGCGTGTTTCATGGGTTAGCACGATTGAGTATGTGAATGCTAATGGTGGCATTGTGAGTGGGTGCTTAGGAGATATCAAGAACTTTCTCAAGAATGGGAAACTTGATCAACTTCTTGCAATAGTCAAGTCTTGTACTACGAATGTGCTTTGTGATCTTACAGTAGCTCTCAAATACCTCTCATGTATAATAGTTGGTTCAATACATCACAAAGTCATTGATGAAGAGGGTTACGAAAAGGATATTATTGTAGGAGCTGCTTTGATACTTGCTAATATATTAGTTTTTTCTCCTAAACCATCAATGCATTACCTTAACATTACAATTAAAAACGTAGCTAAGGTTTTCTATAAGGATACAGTTTTTAGAAGTAGTAGTGGTGTAGGTGAGAGTGGAATGTTAGACGAAAAAAATAATGAAATTGTTAGAAGAAGAAGAAATAGTTGAATTGGAGTTGCAGGATTGTGAGAATGTTACTGATTAAGAGGATCAACACAAGTTAGATGAAGAAGCATTAAACTTCGCATTAGAAGAAGAAGCAAGGGAAGCAAGGCATGAACAGAAGTAGAAGTAGTTGCAGAAATGTAGGCAAGAACAAGGGTTAGATAAGGAATATGAGAGACAACTTTTAGGATTATATGTGTAACTTATCTACCAAGTAGCTATTATTGTATCAATTTAAGTTGTATCAGTTTAAATGCTATTATAATGGATTTAAAAACAATATAGTTTCTTTATATTTGTTTCTACATATGAAATACAAGGGCAATCCAAATACTGTCAAAGTTTCCAATTTAGAAATAGGAGTTTTGTATGAAAATGCAGTCTGGAAATCATATCCAAACACCCCCTTTATCCAATGCAGTCAACTCATGTCATGAGCATTTGCAATTTGACTTTAGAAAGACAAACTGCAAATGCTAAATGGCATGAGTTGATTGCAAACCACAAATGCTAAATGGGTGGTTTGAATGAAAATGTAGTCTGCAAACATTTCAAACTACACTGCAAATGCTAAATGGCATGAGTAGGCTGAAACTGCAAATGCTCATTGATAATTGCAAATGCTAAATAGGAATTTTAAATGAAAATGCAGTCTACAAATCATATCCAAACACCCTTTTTATCCAATACAAATGGTAAATGGGACGAGTTGACTAAAAACTGCAAATGCTCATGGATATAGTCATATCCACACACCCATTTAGAATTTGCAATCAACACATGAAGTCTGCGAATCATATCCAAACACCCCCTTTATCTGTCACACCCCCAAACGGGGCTTGGACAGAATACGTGTCCGGGGGCGTGACATAATAATATTCATCACACAAAGTACAAAGAACGACCACTAATGGACGTTTTGAAAATCATAAGTCATTGTATTCATTAAAAATAGATAAGTCTTACAAGATTTGAAATGAAATTCAAAACGTTACGAAAGCATAATTAAGTTTTCAAAAGACAACGAGTATGGATGCTAATAAAGTCTTGAAAGATGATATCATATTGCACACATAATCCACATAGCACATCAGAGAAGTACAAAGCTAAGCACCTGAAAAACATGCTTAAAACGTCAACACAAAGTTGGTGAATTCATAGGTTTAGTTCAAACGTAATTAGTGTGGACCACAAGTTTATCAAAACGTATGCGACAGTTATAACAGATACAACTTCGCATAAAAAGGTATTTAGGTTGCACTAAGCTCATGACACTGAAGCTAATAATGAAATATAGCATGTACATTACTATAAGTATTTGCTTGCCCTTACAAGTGTCCGACCAAAGATCACCTAACCAGTTTTGACATGACATATATCCGTTTAATCGAGAGCCCCGTGGGTAATGAGCGCTACTTACCCGGATAGGGATAATTAGTCCCAATAGATCTATTTATTCACTCGCGCTCCAAACTGGTCCTCCGGTCAAGAAATTGACAGTTCATGATAGTTCGGGCAATTGAGGTCTAAACGCTACTGACGTAACACGTACAGAGGGAAATCACATGTGTGTCCAGTTTTAAAAACAAGCAATGTTTCTCACCCCAAGTATAAAACATTTATTCAAAACGAGAAAAAGAGTGGGGCTATGAACTCACCTCGCGTCGGTGAAATGAAAGGGTAAACGTCTAGAAATATGATCACACAGAACGAACAAAGGTACACGGATGCGACCTAAAATAATTTAGGTTTCGGCTTAGAATCGAAATGATGGAAAAATGCCAATGATGCATCAAAGTTTACTTAAAAATACTTTGTTAATAAAAGGTTAGTGATCGTAATGTGGTTGTTGGTATATAGTAATATTAAATATATAAAACTATATATTTACATTTAAGTATTATATATATATATATATATATATATATATATATATATATATATATATATATATATATATATATATATATAAATATACACACATACATCCATATTAATTGTATTGTTATGCTCTTTACCCAATAAACCCAAATATTGATTTAAAACCTTTTGATAATAATATTTTTTATCTTTAATTTATCCATTTCCCGACAGGTCACCTATGCTAATGCTTCCCTCACACGAGTACGCTTAACTGTCGGTTTTTAAATTAAATACGTAAGTAGAAAACGTAAATAAGTACTTTAATTTATTTATATAAGTTAAGTATGTATATTATTTATCATTTATAAATAATATACTTTTCAGAAATGTTTTATAAAATATATTTTCACAATTTTTTAAGTATATAATTTTTACAAAATTTCGGCATGACCCCTTCCTGTTTACACGTTTTCCAAAGTCGTAGACTTTAATCAAAACTCATTTTAAATTTACATTTCACAAATTCGATAAATATCGCATCAAAATCCATTATACTAGTCCGACATGTAAAAAGGTATTAAATAAGTTCTTGATCCACCAATAAGCTATCATAAGCTCTTGATTAGCCAAAACAATATGAGCCGAACCCAAAGCTTATTGATTAAGCTCGTGGTTCGTGGCTTCTTGTGTGGGACGTGGCTTATAAGCCCATGAAGCCTTATTTGGGCGTATTTATTAAGCCAAATAAGCTAAATGTGTAGTCCTTTCAAAATAAGCAAGAAATAAGCCGAATAAAATATATGCCAAGTCAAACAAGTTCAAACAACATTTCCTTGTGGTTTCCCCTAGTGGGCCGAACCAAACATGAGCCCAACAAGCTCAAATAAGAACAAATAAGCTTTCCCAAAAGCTTATTTAAATAAGCCGAACAAAATAAGACATAAGTTATCATTTTTACTATACGAAAATAACCACGATCATAAAATTATCATTTCCTTATATTTAGTATCATTATTTTCGAACCATAAGCTTAACCTTTCAAGGTTTATGTAGTTTTAAAATCTTTATTTTTACAAAATAAGTTGTACAACTAGTATGTATGCATCAAGATGATTAGGAAAGTACAAGTTATGAAAAGATTTGAAGACTTACAAAGATTGAAGGTTTTTAGAAGGATGGACAAGATTAAAACAACCCAAACGTTGTTTAACAAAACCCCGAATGATACAAATGATCAAACCTTCAACAAATTTTCAAGAGTTTTTTTCATCAAAGATGGAAAAATTATGAATTTGTATGTGTGTATGTGTGTTTTTCGTGGACTAGGGAGAGCAAGAGAGAAAAGAAAACTCAAATGCTAAGTGTGTGTGAAATAAAATGAGAAGAATGGAAGTAACAAGGTTTATATATGCAAAGTTTACTTTATATACTAAAAGTGTGGTGTTATATTGTGTGTGTGCGTAAGAATAAGACAAGGAGGGAGGGACCAAAATGATCTCCCAATCAAAATTAAGCAAGGACAAATGCTAGTTGTTAACTTGTCTTATTGTTTTTGAAATTCAACTTGGCCTCCAAGGTTCACATGGGGTGTTTGTTTGGACGAATAAGACAAGAGGGGGGGGGGACCAATATGGTTTCCATAAAATGTAAAAATGTAGCTATTGCCAAAATACTACAACATTAGGCATCCCGGTTCGCTCCCAAAGATGATTCTCAGATAAAAGCGGGAATACTTCCCGGTTACACGTAAATATTAAACGAAACTTCAAAATTCAAATTGCCAAACGAAAATGGCTAAATTATTAAACAGAAATTCTTGGGGTGTCACATTCTTTCCCCGTTAGAAAATCTTTCTCCCCAAAGCTCATGACGTGGTATCTGCCACCGGTGCAGAATTTAGGAAAATATAAGGGTACTTCTTTTTCATTTGATCTTCATGCTGCCAGGTAAACTCAGGACCTCTCCTAGATTTCCAATGTACCTTCATGATTGGAATATGACTTTGCCTCAATTGTTTGGCTTTTGGTCCATAATCTCAACTGGTTCCTTGATGAAATGGAGCTTGTAGTTGACTTAAATCTCATTCAGCAAAAAGGCGAGTGTTTCGTTAGACCAACACTCCTTCAGGTTTAGCACATGCAACGTACTTTAAACCTTGCTTACTTGTGTGAAAGTTCGAGTCTAAAAGCAATGGTTCCTACTTTAGCTAGATTCTTAAAAGGTCTGATATATCTAGGGTTCAGCTTTCCTCGTTTGCTAAAACGTATCACTTATTTTCCAAGGCGATACTTTTAACGTGGTCTTATCTTTAATTTGAAATTCTAAGGGTTTATGTCTCATGTTGGCATAATTCTTTTTGATGATTACAATTACCCAAATAGTGTCGTACTGCTTGTTTTCTTTGGTAGTCTTATGATAAAACCCATGGCTACATTTTTCATTTCCAATGGGGTAATTCTGGTTGTACCAGTAAACCAGATAGTTTTTGATAATTGTCCCTCATCTTTAAACACCTCATGCATTTGCTGACCTAGGTGGTGATTTCTGCTTCCATATCGGGCCATTGGTGAAACTACCTAAGATTATGATATATCTTATCCGATTCCAAGGTGGATGAAATAATTAGGTTTGTGTGACTCATGTTTGATCAATTCTCCTAAGTCTCTAACACGTGTTAACCAACTCCTTCTCTTAGTACAGGGGGTTTTATCAAGACCAGTCTTAACTCCTTATCCAAACCATGAAGGTTCTCATCCTTAACTTTCTCTGTCTTGAGAGATTATACTTTTGCTTTATGAATCTGTGGTGGTAGGTTTGAATTAATAGTCATCACTAAGGCTCTCACCTTGAGAGGCTTAGCTCGTTCATTTTTGCTTAGAGCGTCTGCCGCAATGCTTGCTTTTCCAAGGTGATATTAAATCTTATAATTGAAATCACTGAGCAATCTTAACAATATACGTGGTCTTATGTTCAATTCTTCTTTATCTAGAATGTGTTGTAATCTTTTATGGTTTGTAAACGTGGTGCGCTTCATGCCATATGGATAGCCTTCCTAAATTTTGAGAGTAAACACTATTGCTCCTAATTCTCGGTCGTGTGTCATGTAGTTCTTCTCATAAACTTTCAGTTGTTGAGAGTCGTAAGCTATCACTTTCTCTTTCTGTATCATTATAGTACCAAATAATTTATGCGAGGCGTTATAATAAACCACGAAGTTTTTCGTCTGTCAGGAAATGTTGAAATCGGCGCACTACAAAGTTTCTATATCAATAGTTAAAAGGCTT
>BQNB010145744.1:2593-16671 GCA_026074375.1 Tanacetum coccineum
ATATTTTGTCTAGCATTATTTATTGATACTAAGCCAGACTTCATTAGTACTTCTCTTGAAACCATGTTTTTTAGCACAGGGGTGAGTCTTTTTAGCAAAGTTTTGATGATTCACCCTTTGAGCATTGTTCCAAACAGGTTTTACCATCCTTTGATTTTGAAAATGTTTTTGATGGTAATTGCAATCAACCTGTAAATGATCAAAGCTTCCACACACATAACAAGCCTTATTAAACATCTCAAAATTGCTTCCTAGTTTTTGAGACATCATATTGTTCTAATTTCTTTGATTTCCTCTTAGACTGTGAGTGTTTTGCCTATGTTTCTTAACTTGCTTAATAGTTTTCCTAGTAGTTTTTTCTTGATATTTAGATTTGAAAAACTCTTTCTTAACAATACTAGGCCTAACTGTTTTCTTTTCAATTTTAGGCTGAGACACATCCTCTTCCTCATCATTTGATACCCATTCTTTAATAATTGAGGCATCATCATTCTTCGTAACTACCTTAGGTTCTTCTTTACTAGACATAGCTTTACTATTCTCAACTACAGGCTCATTAACAAACTCCTCTAAACTAGTAAAGGACAAGTTAAGTGTTGAAGGCATGAAATTTCCTGTGTAAGGAGATGGAACTGCATTATAATTTTCATAGCCTAAACCTTTCTTGCAATTGTCAACTATCTGACACTTTATGAGCTTGTTTAAACTTTTAGATGCATGTTCAAATTTATCTACATTAAGTTGAATGTCATCTTTTTCTTTTTGAACTGTTTCAAGCTTCTTCCTAAGCTCTCTAATAGTTATCTCTCCTATGTGAATTTCAAATTTTAAGCCCTTAATATCTTGTCAATAAATAGACTCATTTGCTTTATAAACTTCAAGTTTTTCTTCCACTGACTTTAAACTTGTCTTTTAACCTAGAACCATTAACACATATTTCTTTAAATCTTTTAATAGTTGATCATTTTGAGATTTAAGAAGTTCAACAGTTTCCAAACAAGATTTTGAACAAATAGAATCATTGGATACCTCTAGCAGTTTTCCATACAAGCCATACAAGATTTTGGACAATTTGAATTATTGGATACCTCTGAGTTAGAATTTGAAGATGAGAAATCCATGAGTGTATAATTAGGCCCTTCCTCTGCCTCATCACTCCAGTCATATCCACCAAGACCATCACATGACACCAAAGCTATGGAAGTAGATGTTTCCACAAGCACACTTCTTCTTGAGCTTTCCTTGTTCTTGTTGTCTTGATTTCTTGAAACCCTGCACTCCCTAGCAAAATGTCCCCTTTTGTGGCAGTTGTAGCACTCCACTTTGTACTTATCAAAACCAATGGTCTCATTGCCATTAACAGTAAGCTTCCTTCCTGTATTCTTTAAAAACCTTCTAGCCCTCATAGTCAACATGGCCATGTGCCATCTCAATTCCATATCTTCTATGTCATCAGGATGGATTTGTTGCAAGTCCTCATATGCAAGTTGAGGACTATTTGGTTGACTATCAAAAAATAAACAAATAACATCATCACTCAAGTTATCAATATATGTACAGCAAGCAATATCAACTTGAGTGCTAGTAGTAGAAACTCCATGAGCAGCATTAACTGCTTTATTAGAGCTGCTAGTGTTGTTATTTGAAGAGGACACAAAAGCCATGTTCTGTGTGCTTGAACTTGAACTAGACATTCCTTTGACTTCTGGTTCATACACCTTGAGGTTGTTGTAGAGATCATCCATGCTCATTGTATCCAAATCAGCTTTATTCCTCCACACAACAGCATGTGTGTTCCACTCAGGTGACAAGCTTCTTAATAACTTTTGATTAACATCTTCTTGTGAAAGCTTTTCATCCAAAAGCTCCAACTGACTCACAAGCTTTTGAAGCCTATCAAAGGTTTGATCAAGCATCTCTGAGCTTGGAGCAGTGAAGTTTTCATATTGCTGTTTTAAGAGATTTCTTTGAGTCTTCTTAGTAGCTGCATTCCCACCAAATCTCTTTTCTACAGCTTCCAGCAACTGCTTAGCATCCTTAATAGAGTTAAACTTTAACTGATGTTCATTGGGAATGCCCATCATTAAAGTACTTCTAGCCTTCACTTCTAATCTTCTCTGAGCCTTATCTTCAGCAGATGTAATAGGCATCACTTTGTTCCAACACCTTCCACAACTGTTGTTTTTGGCAAGGTTGCACCATTTTCTATGACTTCCCACAGTGCATAGTCTATCATCTGGATGTATTGTTCAATCCTCATCCTCCATAACTTAAATTCACTCGGTTTGAGCATGGGAACTTTGGATGCAACCACCATGTGTGCAGAATCTTGATTCATATCTTTTAGCAAAGTTTCTCAAAGCAACAAGCTCTGATACCACTTGTTGATCCCACTTCAATAGATCGAATTCCTTAAGCTTGTATAAGGTTTAGTTATATTAGATAAATCTAACACAACTATAGTAGAAACTTTGAATGTATTAAAGATTATGCGGAATCTAATCTTTAATATTAAGAAGAATTCTTAATGAAACAGTAAAACTAAGAACATATAATTCAATAAAAAATAAGCTATAATATTATTAATACGAATACTCTTAATAGTATTAGGGTTACAAAACCTTCAAAGTATTAGGGTTACAAGGACCTTGAAGCTATGATAATTCTATAAATGACTCGTTATATTTTGCTATATCAAACTCTATGCCCTAGGACCTCATTTTATACACTAAGGAGTTCTAAACGGCTTATAATACTTTCCTAAGTATATCAAATCTTTTAAACAAATAAGTTATACATATCTTTTACCAAAATATCTCATACAAATCACATAAGCGGTACTAACTTACTCAGCAGTACTAACTTCTTCACCAGTAGCATTAACTCCTCAGCAGTAGTAACTTTACACCAACAGTAGTAACTTTATACTAGCAGTAGTAACTACTTAGCATATTTTCCAGTCTTTATCTCTAAGCAGTCTTAACTTTCACTAACAGTAGTAACTTCCTCTAGCAGTAGTAACTTCCTCTAGCAATAGTAACTTTGTACTGGCAGTTGTAACTTCCACTAGCAGTCTTAAACACTTAGAATAATTTTCATTGAAATTCTCTAGCAGCACTAACTTTGACTGAGCATCATTAACATCAATAAGAGCAGCAGTAACTCCAAACAACATTAAGGAGCTTTTAATCCCAACAATGAGACTTTTGAGTCACTGATCTAAGTTAGCAGTCTTTCTGTCATCAGCAGTCCATTGTCGTTCTGGTTTCCTTTGACCAGCTGCCATAGGGATAAAAGGATCGTTTGAAATAATGTTTTCAAATTGAGGTTCAATACCAATAATGTGGCATAAGAACCACTTTTTCCAATTGATGAAATTTTCCACCTCTAGTACAGGAGTTTCATTTAACTGGCCGCCCATGTATTTAATAGTCTATGGTACTTCTACTGCTGCCATTTAAGATGAATCTTGATTTTAAAAATCTTGAGCCTTTATATATCCTTTTAAAGGGATTTTATAAACCAGAAGGCTCTGATACCACTTATTGGTCCATTGGAATCTGATATAAGGTTTATCAACTTTAAACTAATCAGATTCCATAGCAACAAAGTGAGTTTTAAACAATTATATATAAACAATATAAGGAACAAGTTTAAAACACACAGAAGTACTTTTTAACGTATAGACTTTTATTAGAATCAAATAAAGAATCTATGACACACCTTGCTTGCGGAATAGCAAGGTGGTTGAATGACAATTTAGGTGTTATCTCCTTCGAACTTAAACCTTAACCTATTTTAAGAGTTTAAGAAAACAAACTTGTTATGACCAAAACTGAAGCTTCAGCTTTCAGTGGTACGAGTGAGTTTGTTTGAGAGATAAATGAACTCTTTAATGTGTTTTTACATTAATTGGAAGAGATAACATTTACTCTGAGAATCTCTTTCCTTTTATAGCCAAAGAGATTAGGGTTTACAAGTTAACCTAGTACGCGTGTCACACATCTAATGGGTGGTTGAGATAACATTAAATGTTGACATGCTTTAGAGTACCAGGTACAGTCCTTTGAGGAAAAGCGAATGTACTTCTCTACTGAATTTAGAAGAACCTTTTCCAAGGGAGATTGCTTTATTTCTTTTGGCATAAAACAATCTTTTTCCAGCCTTGTAAACCTTCTAGAAGTGAAACTTATGTTTCAGCTTCTGTTAAGGAGATAGACTACGTTCAGCTTGGAATTGTCAACTAAGCTGAACTGAAGCTCCAACCAAGGGTCTTCTTTAGTTTCTGTACCGCTGCATACACTGAAGTGAAGATACTTCCCAATCTTCTAAGGACCTGAAGAGCTGATGCTGAAGAAACTTTAGCATCTCAAACTGAACTACTTCAGCTTGAGTAACTTAAGGGGTTTTATATTTAAATCTACTGAAAGACTGAAGGGCTCAAGAACTGAACCCAACAGAAAATGGTGTATGTATGTTCAGGTCACCCGGATCCCTTCTACAAAGAAGGCTAGAACCTTTTTACAAAGGACTCGGCTGATCCGGGTGTACAAGAATTCCGTTTATCTTTTTATTATTTTTTTAACATCTCTCTTTTGTAGGGATTCCCCAAACTAGGGGGAGCATTTAATCATATTTAGTCTCATCTCACTAACATTTTTTTAGCATTCAAAATCCATTTAGATTCCTTGACGCCCTCATTAAGGGGGAGCATTCGTTAAGGGGAGCATAACATTCGATTCAATTCGAATCACTACTTTTACTTATATTGTTACATTCGACCCGATTTATTTCGGTTCACCTCATATTTTTTTCATTAAACATTGCATATATTTGTTACTTTTTCTTTGACGCTCTTTTTGTTTCGACAAAAATGGGAAGAAGGAAGTAAAAACTCCAACTTAAAACTTATACATTTTACTCTTTACTTCCAACAATTTTATGTTTTGTTATCAAAAAAGGGGGATATTGTTATTACAAATAAGCCGTAAAAACGTTTATTTATATTTTACGATCTATTAATGTTTTGTCGATAACAATCATAGAATCGTCAGAAGTAGAAAATAAAGTTTATATGTTTTAAACCAATAGTTTTCTAACTTAACACATCCATCATATATCAAACATCATATTCATCATACATCAAAAGAACTTTTCTATAATTAAACTTGATTAATTATCTCACAAAGTTAATCAAACAAGTGACTACCTATTTCACTTACTTGTACATTTTGTTAACTATAATTAACTTTGGTAGTTTATTTTAAATATTCTAAACATCATATTCATCATACATCAAAAGATCCTTGTAGCTAGATTATTTTTTTCTCAAATAAGTGATATACCTATTTTATTCACTTCTACATTTTATTTACTTTGGTAATTCATCTTAAATTATCTAAGACAATGTTAAATACACTTACAAATCTCATTTAAAACAACAAAAATATTCTTACACTTTTTACATGTTTTTAACCCAAGCATCTTTTGTTACTTTCATATTTTAAAGTATACAAGAAAATGAAGGAAATGATTCTTACCTTATGCATGACATTACACATGATCTTAAAAAATCCTTCAAGATTACAAAAGATTTTAAGTGATTTGGCATCTAAAATCTGGTTTTAAACCACTAATAACCCGGTTTGAGGTGTTTTTCAAGTCAGTCTTGCTTGATATCTTGCACAATAACATACAGCTTGCACAATTCTGTCTACTAGATGTCAGATATATGAGTGAGACACCCCATTATGCTACGGCAGTACAGTTTGGTCTACGGGTTCACCCGACTCAAGACTTCTGCATCTAATTTAGGTTCGTAGCGTATTGGTGTACCCAATGCTTTGTCCTTTTTTCCATACCATGTTTTTTCAGAATCTCTAAGGTGTACTTGGCCTGATTGATAAAAATACCGCGTGGGGATTGGTTGGAGTCTGAATCCCTAAAAAGAAGTTCATTTCGCCCCCATTAAGGACATCTCAAATCTACCTGCATTAATTTTTTCAAAACGTTTTTGAAAATTTAGGGTTTGTGGAACCAAAAAAGTAATGTCATCAAACGGAAATCAGCACAAGTAAATGTCCACCCCGTATTATAATCGGAATAAGGGTGGGTCAATTATACCTTTAGTAAAACCTTGGACATCAGGAATTTTTGAAGTTCATCATACCAGTCTCTCAGAGCTTGCTTTAATCTATATAGAGCGTTCCTTAGATGGTAAACTTGTCTGGATGATCATGACAAAAACGAATCCGGCTGGATTGTGCCACATAAACCTCCTCCTTCAATGGACACATTAAGAAATGTCATTTCACCTTTATAAATTAGAAAAAGACTTGTGTGCCACATATGTGACAAAAATCCTGACAGGCCTCCAAGCGAGCAAACTGGAGCAAATGATTCTTCGAAATCAATATACCCAATTCCTGAGCATAACCCTTTGCTACAAGTCCGTCGCTTTGTTAGCGAATTACATTTGTCTTCATCCTTTTTGATTTTTCCATAACCACTTTAGCTTGATTACGTTCCTTGGGCCAAAAGGTTTTGTCGAACGAGTTCCCCCAGACTTGTATGTGCTGTCAAAACTAAAAGTTCTGCCTGCATTGCTCTATCCATGCAGAATCACAGCCATTGCTTCCTTAATGATTTTACGGTTCAACAATAACTCACGGTTAGTGCGAACATACACATTTCAAGATCAGTAGCAAGTTGTTGTCTTGTCTGCCCTGCTTGATGATTTTCCAACGAACGTTGAGTTAACGGGTGATCTTTTGTCCATCGGTATTTTGAATCATGAGGTTGATTGAAGGTATACACATTTGAATTACCAATATTATGTGAGGAAGACTCAGTAATTTCTTGTACCGGTGTACAGAAAGGATTGGTAAATTCTGCTTGATCGTTGTTGTTTTCTTCAGCATTGACATGTGTTGGAGTTGATGGTATTGTTGTAGGGTGAATATTCGTTAAAGGGTGTGTGTCTTGTGGAGCAGAATTATCGGTGGGAGAAGATGACTTGTTGACACGAGAAGTACCATCATTGAAAAAAAATTCATCATACAAAGGACCAAAAAGAGTATGACAACTCCTATTGTGATGGAACGTTATCTGCTAAAGGAGAAACTTTATTGTAGTTCTTGTGGCAGGGTCAGGGTGTTGGTCATAATTCTGGAAGCCTTTTATCGATTGGGGAACAGAGGCCTTGAAGGTGTCCCCTTAGCAACAGAACGTCTCTGACATCTCTTTGTCTCATCAAATGCTGAGATGAAGGATTCACTATCAACCTTGTTCCTTGATTGTAGACACGATAACCCCCTTTGACTGAGTGGAGTTAACCTACAAAATGCATGAATCCCCTTTTTCTCTTTCATCTTATCTAAATTTACACCATCTCTTGTTAGGTAACAAGAGCAACCAAATATGTGAAGTGTTTAAAATGAGGGTTTTTTGTCATTACTGATGTGATATTACCGTTTTTCTCATGAGTTGGGATGATGATTGATCTGTTTTGAGTATAGCATGCGGTTGCAATTGCTTCACCCAAAAGAATAAAGGAAGTTTAGAAGCCGAAAGCATCGTTCGAGCAGCCTCAAAGAAGTGCGGTTTCGTCTTTCGACAAACGTCGTTCTGTTTCAGAGTGTTCAGAAGGAGTAGAAGTTTTGATGCTTTAATATCCTTCTTACATTAAAGAATTCATTAAGTGGCTTGTTTAAGAACTCATGCCTCAGTCAGAGCGAACAAAATTACGGGCTTAAAGATTTCTTTGATCATGTGAGAAAAGTCATTTAAAACTTCTGGTGTTTCATCCTTGGAACGTAGAAAGAGGAGTCCAAGTTATCTGGAGTATCATCGAACATATACCAAAAATATATTTCTGTTCCCGTTTATGCTTGCAACTCGCATTGGAACCCACATAAGTCCATAAGAAGCAAAATTTAAACCGTCCTTTTGAACTTGGAAACAGTCTTTTACTTGAATGAAACTTCCGTTTTGCTTTACTACTACACAAATGGAACATAGTTTGATCCTTGACAGAACTTCAGTTTTGGGTAAAAAACCAATCACAACCATCTTCTATGAAAGCAATTGATGTAGCGAAGTTGAGATGAGAAAGTCCATCGATGCCTTAATAAAACCGCTAGCTTTAGTTGGGATGCTTTAGCCAGAGAACAGATTGGATGCTGATGAAGTTGTTTCTCTGAAGATGAAATTATATAGAGAGCAGTTCCACGATTACCGGTTAGTAAGTTTGTTTGCCCTGAAGATTCTAACAAAACAGTAGATTTCCAAATGCAACCTCCAAATCTCGCATCACTGAATTGACCAACCGAGAAAGACGTGATTGAGAATCCTCGACTAGTAAACCCTTTTGAATCGTGCGATGTTTTCCTTGAACCCAAATCTCCATAATCCAAGAATTGAGAAAATTGATCATTTGCCAAAACGAAAACGGTACCCAAGTATTTATTCAACAAAATTACACAGCAGAGATAGATTTGGCCCGACATGTTGCTTTGCGCATCCAGAGTCAACAATAATAGGATGGAGTTGTACAATCTGCAAGATAATTAGAGGACAGATGGAATACATGACAAATTGGATCCTAAAAGTGTTTGTGATTTTAAGACATTAAGTTATTACCTAGATACATTATCTACGAAAAAACTAACTTCTTAGTCACACTTTCCGTGTCCTTAACTTTAGTACGCCATTTCCTTTTTTGACTTAGGAACCCAAGTATATGCCTGATGGGCATTGTTGTGCTATCCACCATTTCCACGCCTATTAGTCTTCTTTACAACATCCATAGTAACTCGTTGAATTGTGTGATATGTGGGTTTCTGATTGCAACTGGTTTCTTATGTGGGTGTGCAACAGGTTTGTATCGCATTGACTTTATTGGGTTTTCTAGTACTAATAGGCACTAGCTTAGGCTTCTTTAGTTCAGCATTCACGTATTTTAAAAATTAGAAACACAAGCAACAGGAATCGAATTAAACAACACATTTCCACAAGTAGCACAAACACATTAACATTCGATAGTTCAGGCATTTAAACTGTCATTACAACACGCAGTTACAGACTATGTTTATAGAAATACTAAAATCCTCGGTGTCTTCTACTTCAGTCTTCCTTAAACTTCCATGACTAGTGTTTTGGCAGACCTTATCTTTCATTTGATTGCTCCTAGGTTAGGGGTCTGCTAACAATTAGTTTTTGTGAGTCTAACTCCTGTAGAATGTAGATACGCTAGATTAGTATTCTTAGAAGTCTATTCAACTGTGGTGCTCTAGTTTGTGTGGTACTACTTGCAATCGATACCATGCCTGGTTTAAATTCACATTTGTGTTACTTAACATTACTGCGTTGCTGTTTGAGGCAAATTCTTATAGTGACTGGTTTTGATAAACCCTCTGACTCATTAGTTTTTGAAACCGACTTTTTCTTTGCAAAACATTTCCTCTCAAGAGAGTCTGAAAAAGGAGCCGGTTTTCCTAAAACTGATGGTTTTGGAATCCTTTGAGCATTTGGTTGTCAAACAACAGATGGTTTATCAAACTTAGTGTCCACATATTTCCTTTGCATTTTCAATGAATTTCTTTAACTCACTTATTGCAATGTTCTTGTCTTGCAGTTGAAGCATCAAATCTTGTATTTCAAAATATTGTTCACGTTCCTTTTGAAATACATTTGACGCCTTTTCTTTGCAAACTGTGTCATTTTTCAGTTGTTCTTGACATTCTTGTAAAGCGATTTCAAGAGAAATTAAAGAAGTATTTTTTTCTAATTTAGGCAAAACTCCGTAAAAGCTCAGTGTAAATCTCTTTACTTACAAATTCAGTTTGTTCATAAAGCTTTTGTGCAAGACAATCACATTCCCTGACTTTATGAAGATATAAGCATTGTAATTCAGTGATCTCATCTAAATCAGATGAAGATTGCAAATAAGAACACATAACATCTTTAGAGACACGACATTCTTCAAAGCAATATCATACATGTTAGAAGAAAATTCTGCCTTATCAGATTCAAGTGCATCAAGTTCATTTCGAAGAAGATTCAACGTACTTAAAATCTGCATGCATTTCTTGCTTAATCATGTACAAATGCGAAACTTAATCATTCTGAGCTTAAGGGCAAGGCATCAAAATGTCTTAACTAGGAATTCATTTCTTGCGCAGTTGGGTTACGAAGATGAAGAAGTGTCGTTTGAATGTTTTAACCCATGCTTTGATTGACAATTTTCTTTCAGATGATTTTAATGTTATTTGCATGACATTATATGCTTGTCGACTTTTGCTTATTGATTTTGATACTGGTAAGAAATCTATGTTTTTGAAAATATTTGGCTTCGATTTCACAAATGATTTTCTCTACATTTTCTTTCTTATTTCATTTGCCTGTGCGAACTGAATTTCATAATGCTGAGTCGGGGGTTTGAAAATTTCATAAAGACTATTTAAACTTTGTGTAGTCAAACCAAGTTTTTCACTAAGTCTTTATTTCAATTTTGATCGAGCTCTCTTTTTCAAGAGTCTGATCTCTTCCTAAAGGGGGAACGAGTCCTTTTGCAGGATCAATTGTCAAGGTGAGGGATCTGCATACAAACATGGTAGCATCATTTTTGAGACCGTTTTAGGTACCTTGGATTGGCAACGGTAGGATCTTCCATTAAATTTAGGGCATTTGGGTGCTAACATATAATGGATTGGATGATTGACTCCGTTTGTAAACAATTTCATTCAAAAACTTTATCTGGTTTTCCATTGAAATCATTTTGTCAATATCTTTTTCTTCCTTAAGCTTCAAATCCGTTATTACCTTTGTTTTCTCCTTGACAAGACCTTCGTAATGTGACTTGGTTAAAAGACTCTGTTTGACTAACTCATCATGTTTCTCTTTGACAACATAAATTTCGTAGGCTTTCACTTTTAAACCTTCTTTTATGTCAATTTCTTTTTGAGCTATTAGTCCTAGAGCTTCGTTTAACTTATGTTCAAGTTTGTCATAGTCAACTGTACGATCATTAAAGGCCTTGTACCTCTCAAACTCAGTTTGTTTATTTTGAAGTGCAACTAAGCAACTATCCCGAATACTATTAGATTCTCCTAGAGTTCTACTAGTTTCCGCTAGAATAGATTTGCACTCAGTTAACTCTTGAGCCAATGTTGCATTTGCTTTCTTTAATGCTTTTGAATCTTTTTATATTCATGACACCAAGCTTAAAATTAGCAATTAAATAGCAAGTGCAACAAAAGCCATCATCACATTCTTTCTAACAACATTTTGGTCATCCTGAATAACATTATCACACATATTCCGGTGAGTCAGGGGGGGTTATATTAACATTACTATCATCCGATTCCACTGCACATGTGTTACTAAATGGAATTCAGATTGGTCAAAATGTTATATGTCATTGGCAAAAACACATTATCGTCAGTATCGTATTGTACCTGTTCCAATGGCTCAGAATCAGTTCCTGAGTCTGCATTAGGAACCTCCTGGATCTTTGCCATGTAACTGTAATGTGCTTCCAACTCTTGTTCATCAATCTCTTCATCCGTGTCTGCTAGCCAATCAGATTGCTCTGCTTGAAGTTGAACACCTTTCTCAGCTTGTTTACACAGCAACATCTTTTCCTTGTGATACGTGAAGTCTTTAACCCGTTTTGGTTTTTAATTCCTTAGCTAATGACCAAATTCCTTGTATTGTTAAAACACTGTATCCCAGAACTGTTTGCACTACTGGAGCACCTACAGTTTCCCCTAGCCCTATCACAACCATTCACATGCCCTATCTATTCCCAATCTGTCCGTGGTCTGATTGTCATTCCTGTACCTTGT
Organism: Tanacetum coccineum; assembly: GCA_026074375.1. Classification (NCBI taxonomy): domain Eukaryota; kingdom Viridiplantae; phylum Streptophyta; class Magnoliopsida; order Asterales; family Asteraceae; genus Tanacetum; species Tanacetum coccineum. The sequence continues at coordinate 14,440 of BQNB010145744.1, forward strand.
GCGTAGTACACATTCTTTGTTTCTGGTGTTTGAGGAAGTTTTGAGGTTGTTGTTGGTAGGGTTTGTAAGTTTCTTGAAGTACTTTGCAATGAGAGCCAAATTTTTCTGCTGTCTTTATCCTCTGAGCTGGTCCAGATCACTGTCGTCTTCCAGCAGCGACTCAGATGGGTGGTTTGATTGGTTTTGGCTTATCTCTTTGCCTTTGTATCTGTAGTTGGCATGAATCTGGTTAGAAGTGAAGCTTTTGATGTTGGTGCATATGATTTTGTGAGGTTTTATGTTTGATAATAAGGGGCATTGAAGTGATTGTTGCAGTAGCAACAAGTGCTAATGGTTAGCATTTCTGGCCATTCTTTCAGCACGGAGTTCATTAACTTCCTTTTGGTATTGTTTTCAGAATATCAAAAGAGCTAATTGTATGAAACTTCATCCAACTTGTGTTGTTGGTTCACAATTGTGACAAATCTTGACCATTTGGTTGAAGTTGCTGAAGAAATTGAACATTTACTTGCAATCGTTGCCAACTGTCAAATGTTTCTTCTGATCATTTCATTCATCATTTTGTAGAATCTGTGTAGTAAGGACTCCCATTGTTTCTCCATCGTAGAGAGGTGATTGACTAAACTCCCAAAATAAGTTTGTCTTGACATCTTGAATAATAGTATTCACCTTGTGAAGCCTTTCAATGGCTTCCCACATTTTCTTGAGCTGTCTGACATGCATCAACATTAGTATATATCAACCCTCTACCAATTCCAGTCAATATTAAATGACTCGCTTCTTTTTCTGATTTCAAAAATAGCTCTGTTCTCAGGATCATATTGTACAGTCATCTCGTACTATTTGTTTTGTTCAGAACTCTGCTGGAATCACGCTGTTGCAGGAATAGCAGTATTGTGACAATCGTTGGAAGTAAGGACCCTTTAAGAATGCACTTCCGTAAGGGCATCCCCATTTGGTGTCTTAATCAAATGTATCGTAAAACAGTGATCGCCATAGTGCATATCGTCCTGTTAGCAAGCATTGGTGATGACGATCCCTTGAACCTGCTGCCATTTATGTTGGTTATGCATTTTACTGACGTTTGTGAAGTTACATTGGAGTTGGTCATGATGAAATGATTGACGATTATGAAAGTAAAAATGAATTGAAGGATCTTAATGTGTTAGGAAGTGTTATTGGATTGTGGTTTTAAAATGAATTATTCGGTCACGGGATTTTTACCAATCTATGATTAAACCGAGAAATATAATTCTTTCGTGGGATATTTCTAAATCAAGAAGAAACCGTGAGATAATAATTTTTGTTGTTAAAGTTTGTTTTATTAAGTTGATCCTTGATCCCAATTCAAGGTCCACAATTCCTCGTAATTTAGGTCCATGAAGTTTGTTTGTCTTGATGTGATCATACGTGCTCTTTTTAATTTAGCTAAGTCAACCAATGTCTTTAGAAAAAGTCTTACATTTTGAAAAAGAATTCATTTCAATGGACAAAACGCAATGACTTTAGTCAAAACGCAACTATCTTTGATCAAAACGCGGTGAGTTCTTTATCAAAACGCAATGAGATCTTTGAAGTCAAAACGCAATCTGTCTTAGACTCAAAACGCAATGTATAAAAAATTGGGCAGAGTAACGTTTAGTCAAAACGCAATGATGGTCTTCAAAACGCAACCTGTAGACAAAACGCAACGAGCAAAACGCAATGAACTTGATCAAAACGCAACGAGTCAAAACGCAATGAACTTGATCAAAACGCAATGAACTTTGACCAAAACGCAACAAGAACTTTGTCAAAACGCAACAAGAACTTTGTCAAAACGCAGTGACGAATAAACTTCAAACTAGCTCGATTTTGCCCATTTATCCACAAACTAAGCTATAGAACCTTAATAAGTGATACAAGGGATTGTTCTAAACACAAAAGTACACAACGTTAGTCATTTTAGCCATGATAAATGCTAAATTGTATATGTAAATTACCCGGGATTTTGCCAAATAAAAGCCAAGAAAATGCCAAAAGAATAGAAAAAGTGTGCTTTTGTGTCTAATTGTGCAGGAAAGGAAAGAAGCAAAAACAGTCAAAAACCGACAAGGAACGAAAGAGACAAGAACAAGAGTGAAGAATCAGCCAAAGATCAAAGCCGGATCAGCCCGACACAGCAAGAAAGGCAGACAAAGGTCAAAATAATGAAGCCAAGGACTGAAAATGACAAGTTTTCAAAGTTTGAAG
>BQNB010145745.1:0-16670 GCA_026074375.1 Tanacetum coccineum
TTAAGTGGTACGTTTAGGACGCGTAAGTGAGTATAAAATTTTGCTCAAAACCAGAAAATATAAAGTGTAGCAGTGAAGTATAAATGGCATATGTAGGAGTTGGAAAAGGTTTAAATCAAGTATAGAATTATGGTAGTTAGCTTAGATATCCATCATAGTTGATGTTACATCATATTGGGTTGAATGCCTAATTGATGGTAGGTTATTGTGTGCTTAATTGTTTAGATTATCCGTGAAGTGTTTGTGAAGCTTTTGTTGGATTCTTTTGGGAAGCTAAGCATCAGGTGAGTTTCATAGTCCCAGTTTTAATGTTTTACATTGGGGTGGAAATGATGCAAAGATGTTTTGGATGTGTTTAATCACTGCGATTATGTGATTTTACTTGAGGCATGAACGTTTATGTGGTTATTATAGGTGATATGCTTAATTAGTTAAGTTTCGGTTAGAATATAGTTAGTAGATTAATCATTTTATGCTCAAGTTAGTTCTAGCTGAAGTTATCACTCATTGTGCATTTAGTTTATTGTTTTAAAGTTGTAGAAACTGAATCCTTAAGCCAGCATTAAGTTGTTTTGAGTTTTGACTAAAATGTATGTTAATTGCCTCAGTAGTTAAAAACAGTCTATAGCCTTTTTTCAATCTAGATTTCAGAGGGTAAATTTAGTTTTTAGGATTTGATTTTTAGTTTACAAGTAGTTTTTAGGTAAATGGTCATCTTTTTGAACTTAGTTTTTAGAAAATAGCTTATTTGTCTATCTGTTTTTAAGCTCAAAATTAGCATTTTGTCTTTTGTAAATCAAAAACATACTCAGCTCCTACTGAGTTAATAAGCAGTTTTCATTTAGAATTTTCATTGTTCATTTAAATTTCAAAATGTTTTTCAATTATTGTTTTAAGTAGTATTTTAGGTACTCTTTTTAGTGTAATAAGCCAAAAGTCCATAAGGATCCTTTAGCTTATTGAAAAATAAGCTCAAAGTTGCCCTTATGGACTGTTTGGGTTAACAGTTTTTGTCAAAGAGCTTATTTGAGATTTCTAGCTTATAGCTTAAATTTTTGCTTAGTTGTTGTTTAAACTAGCTTATTAGGTTAAAGTTTAGTAGTTCATAGCTTATTTAGGTTAGGTTTTAGCTTATTTTATCTTTTCTTAAAAAATCCAAAAACATAGTTAAAAGTCAAAAGTAGCTATTTCAGTTAGCTTAATGAGATTTCAAAATACTTTTTAAAAGGAGTTTTAAATAGCTTTTAGGTCATAGTTTAAGCTAGTACAAGCCAATTTTCCATAAGGATCCATTAGAGTACTTAAAATTAAGCTCAAAGCTAGCCATTTGGCCTGTTTGGTATGCAGTTTTCTAATAAGTGCTTATTTGAAATCCTTAGCTTATGGCTTGCTTAATTCTAGTTAAATTTAGCTTTTTAGGTCAGTTTTAGTCTAATAATAGCTTATTCAATCCTTGTTTTAGCTTATTTTAATTTTTAGCTTATTAAGTTTTGTAAAAAGTAAAAAAGAAGTCAAGTGCTTTCTGTCTGTTTTAAGCTCATTTAATGGCTTATTGATTAGCTTTTAGAAAAGTTGTTTTCACAAAAATAGCTTATTATAAGCTGTTTTACAACTTTGTTTTTTAGGTTTTTGCAAAATAAAAAAAAGGGGAAACCAAGGAAGTCGGGGGTGAGCAAGACTCGAACCCCCGACCTCAACTCAGTTTCAACCCTTTTATAAACCTCACAACACACACCCTCACCAACGTGCCCTGGGGACTTTTTCGGTTTAACTTTGCAACATTAATCTTTTATAGACATTTTAGGCCTTTTAGCTTATTAAGCGTTTTTAGCTTATTTGATAAGCTGAGTTTCCCGGTTTATTTTTCTTAGGACAAGAATTGTTCAAGCTACTTTTGCTAATTTTTTCAGATTTTTATTAAATAGTCTAGTATTTTTAAACATTTAATTTCATTAAAATCGTTTTTAATTCATAAAAAATTATAAAAAAGTCAAAAAAATATAATTCTTTTTTAGAAAATTTTATTTTAACATTTAGAACATAGGAAAATTAGATTTGCTTTCGTAGGGTTAAAATTGCAAAATTTTGTTTTTAAAAGAACGGGATTGAATCCCGTTCACGTTTTTAGTGTTTTTCAAACCCTAATCACCTTCGTTTTTAGTCTAGTTTTCTTTGTCCTAGCTTTTTAGTTAATTAAGACTTATAAAAACCAAAAAGATCAATTTAGGACTTAATTTTGATAATTTAGGGTTTTTAGGTCCCGGTTAGGATTCTCGTTTTGCGTTTTTAGTTAAAATTTGTCTTCCCTTAAGTGTAATTAAGTTTTTGCCTTAATTTTCTCGTAGTTTTAGAAAACCAATATTAATCTTGTTCCATTCAAGCATCAATTCTCAAAAAACGACTCTCGGCTTTCAATTGCATTCCTCGTTGGGGAAACGACCCGGGAATTCATACTCCCGGTTTACTATAATTGTGATTTTTTTATTCTTACCCCCTTATATTTATATATTTATATAAGTATTTTAAATTTATATATTAATATATATTTATAAAAGGTATTTGAGTCAATATTGATCATTGCACTCGATCATTACCGTGACGCATTTTCTGTGATATACTTGATATTCGCTCACTCAAGGTGAGTTCATAGCCCCACGTTTTACATGATTTGTTTTATAAGTTTTTGGGGTGATAATTGGACACAAGTGGATAAGTTTTACATCATGATTACGTGTTGCCTAAGTAGCGATAACCCAAGTTGTGCCCATTATCATGAACTGTCAGTTACTGAATTGTGAGCGCGAATGTTATGAATAGATCTATTAGGATTGACATCCCCATTCGGGTGATTAGCTATCACTGGGCAAACGAACGTATTCCATGTCGAACATAGGATGTTGCGGGTTAGAACATCATCACGGGCAATGTAGGCCATTTATATGGTATTCATTTGTGTCGAGCTTCAGTGTCATAAGCTTAGGGCAACGTAATTACATTTATATGATGTGTGCATCTGTTGCATTATCATACACTTGGGAAATCTTGTGGTCCTACAATATACGATTTATCAAACCTATGAATTCACCAACATTATTGTTGATGTTTTAAAGCAATGTTTTTCAGGAGGTCAATAAGCACGAGGTGCAAGGGATACATTGGTGGTTTTGATTTAGATATCATGCATTAAAGATTTTGTCGCATTACATTTTGTATATCTGTCATGGGCTAAAAATCTTTGTATTTTGAACAAGTGAACAAGTAAAGCTTCGGGCTTATGTAACAAATACTTTGTTAAATCCAATGTATCAGTTTTAAACGACTTTTTGGTCGTTCTATATATATCTTGTGTTATTGATCTATGAAGTAACACGCCCCGGACCCTTATTCCGTTGCGACCCAATTTGGGGGTGTTACATTTATTGTAAATCTAGTTTATTTATCAATGAATGTTTGAATACTTGCTCACTTTTTTTATATATGTATGTATATTTAAATATATAAAAAGTACAAAGTCTTTAAAAAAATTAAAAAAAAACATAACCATTACACTAACTATGAAAAAAAGTAAAATGAAATGATCATAATTATATAAAATCTTTAATAAAAAGTGAAAAAAACATAATCATTGTACCAATCATTATAAGTTTAGAAAAAAATGCTTGGTTGAATTAGATTAACCCTAATTTTATATAGTACCAGAGGCTTACCAGGAATTATCCTAAAAACCCTAATCACAAAAAGTAGCCGTCACTTTTCCACAACCAAAATCGCATTGTTGTGTTACCTTGATTCACAAAAACTATATATCAAAAAGGAGCCCCGTGCAATACATTCCGTCACAAACTCATTGCATTAAACTTTTGTCATGATTGTATTAATTCCCAGTACCCAGTCCCCATCCAATAACACATGTCAAATCACGACTATTTTATCTTAAGCTCTAGCTATTTGTTTCTTTTACCTAACAAAAACATGAAGTCCCATAACTATACAAAATCAACATCCTCACAAAACCTTCTATTTATCTTCATCATCCTAACATTTAACATGCTTAACGAAACACCCACCCTATCCAAATACGCAAAGGTCCTCACAATCAAAAACCTTATGGTTGTCACCCTAGATGCCGAAAAATTAAACTATTCGAATTGGAGCGCCCTCTTCAAGATCCATATTTGAGGTTGCAACGCCCTCGAATATATCCAACCTCCTGCGTTGACTAGTGCACCTCCTACTCCCCCAACTCCCACGAATGAATGGCTAAGTGCCACACCCCTAAAATATGCAGCGTAAGGTAACCGGAGTATGACTTGATAGCACAAAGATACAAGATAAAAAGAATGATCTTTGTATCAGTCGTTAAAAATACAACGTTTAATTTTATTGAAATTAAATAAAAGGACAAAGTTTTCATATGTTTCACATATATAAAGGAAAGTTTTAATATATAATCAAACGTTAGTTTATGCAAGGAAATCTTCAATGAAATGAGACCGCAAAAAAGGGGTGACTCTAGCATGATGCTCCAAGTGCTATCCATGAATATGCAAATTTAAAGACCCAAGAAATACATGTCAAAACGGCCAACATAAAGTTGGTGAGATCATAGGTTTAAGTAAATAGTAACGTGGACCACAGAATTTAGTGTGACAATTATAACAAATACAATATCACGAAAAGTATTACGATTGCACTAAGCCCATGACACCGAAGCCTTAACCAGTGCGTTGTTATAAGTTGTCGCCCCAGTAGATGTCTATCCCGAGAACACCTAGAGTTCCTCAAATTAAATGCGTCAGTTTAACATGGAAATCAAGTAAGCGTTATAAACCTGGACGGGGGTATTAACCCAATAGATATATTCACAACATTTGTGCTTAATACATAATTAACAGTTCTTGAAGTGGGGCCATAGTAGGATAACGGGTAACTTAGGCAATCCGTAAAGGTTTTAAGTACTTTTGTCCATGAGTAAAACGAGCAATGTATTCTCACCCTAAAGTAGTTTAAAACGAGTATTAAACAAGTAAAAGTGAGGCTATGAAACCCACCTTAACTTGTAGTGGAGTTTTAGAAAGTTTTATCACCCATATAAACTTGTAGTGGAGTTTTATAAAGTTTTATCAAAGTAGTGAAATACGAGAATAATGCGCAAACTCGAATGAAACAAAGTGTCCTAACCGCAACCTAAATCAATAAGACAGCTTAGGAACTATACAGTATACTCTATATGCATATGAGTTTTAGAAAGTTTTATCACCCATATAAACTTGTAGTGGAGTTTTATAAAGTTTTCACATTTAAAAAAACACTTAGAAGAGTAAACATCATTTTTACACTATAACATAAAATTCAGTGGGCTGTTCGGAAAATTACCCGACTTCAAATGGCCATAACTCACTAATTTCTTAATGAAGACTATCGAAACGAATGCTCAAACTTAGGTCTATGTCTTACCTTTATAAATTGTATGGCCACACTCCAGGACTCAAAGTTTAAGGCACCTAAATAGTTGTTTCAAGTTGCGGAGGTCAGTAGCTTGAGTTGTTGGACAACCTCTCTTGTAAAATTGTTTAAAAATACTAATAAGATTTCATAATTTATAAATTTTGGGAGAAATCTTCCTAAGACCTTATAGTGAATTGTAGTGAAAAGAGATTTTCCAAAGGTGTTCTTTAAAATGATTAAAACTATCTTGCAAGGTGACCTCTTTTCTGGACAATTTTATTGTTTCTTACAACTAAGTTTAAAACAACTTTCAACACTACAAATCTACAAAGGTGATATGAAATGAAACATGATATGTTAATTATGAGTTAATTAGGATATAATGAAATTCTTACACGAATTGATGGTGATTTGGAGGTCAAGAAGTGCACAAGAACTAATCCAAAAGCTTCAGAAAACCCTAATAATCAATACCAAACTGTCACACCCCCAAACGGGGCCTAGACGGAAAACACGTGTCTGGAGGCATGACGTCATAATATACACCACACAAGATACAAAGAACGACCTCTAAGGGTATGTTTGAAAATCCAACATCGTTGCATTAATTAAAATAGTTAAAGTTTGACATAAGTTTAAAGATAATATGCGGAAGTGAATAAATGTTTTAGAAATTGACAACGATGTTTAAATAGTAGATAATAGCATTTCTTGAAAATTGGCCCAATGCATAGCGACGCCAAATAGCAAGCAAAGACATCCATAGCTAAGCACCTGAGAAAAACATGCTAAAACGGTCAACATGAAGTTGAGTGAATTCATAGGTTTGAATTTAATATTAAAAGTGGACCACAAGTTCACAGTACGCACGTGACAGTTATAACAGATACAACTTCACATAAAAAGCATTTACGTTTGCACTAAGCTCATGACACCGAAGCTCAATTTAAAAAGAAGCATTTTATATGCCAAATAGTATTCCACGCCCTAAAGGTATCTGAACAAGATCACCTATTGACATTCCGACATGGTATATATCCGTTTGTTCGGACCTCCAAAACTAGTAAGCGCTACTTACCCAGATAGGGATAATCAGTCCCAATAGATCTATTTATAACACTCACGCTCACTTAACCAGTACGGTCGGTTAAGAAATTAACGGTTCATGATAGTTCGGGCATTAGTGGTCTATTCGCTACTTAGGCAACACGTAATCAGGAAAAGGAAACGTAAAGTAACTGTGTCCATAGTTTGAAAACAAGCAATGTTTCTCACCCCAAAATAGTAAAGTAAAAGTAGTGACTACATGGGGCTATAAGCTCATCTTAGCAAGATGAGCAAATGATAATCACGCAAGTAAAAGATGATATAGAAATCTAGCCGCGACGAATAATAATGCGTCTCAGAAACACAGAAAGTATCCCAAGAATTGCACAATATGTTCATTACCAAAATACATCCATGTGTGTTTGCTTTAGTTTATTTAACAAAACATGATGAAATGAAATCATATAGTTTTTCGTTAAGTTTCGGCGTTTAACCAAAAATTACTATTTTTAGAAAGTTTCTATTTTAGGAATTTTTTTAGTTTCAAAACGTTAATACCGTCCCCTATATTTATTAAGTTTCCATAATTCAAAACGCACTAACTAGCCTTGATTACTTAACTTCTAAGTCCGTTCCGCTAAGTTCTTACCAACCTTACTATTTTTAGTAACTTTATCGCTTTTCCCAAAATATGCTAACGACGTCTTTAAATGATACTAATCAATAGGTATGTGTTACTAGTGTTTAGAAAGTCCAAGAATATCCGAAAGTGTCCTAAAATCCATTTTACTATTCACATCAGCACACTATTCGCTTGGTTTTGTCGAAAAATGTTTCAAGTTTCATTTGGCTATAACTTGGCCGTTTTAAATTCAATTTTAATATGCGATATATGAAAAACTATCTATTCGAAACGAGCTCTCCAAAAACTACTTTTACGCCAAATGAGAACATTTTTAGGTCGACCAAAACCCCAAAACAAATTCGGGACAGCAAGCACTTTTTGTCAAAAACGCAACCAAAATCCACCCAAACTTCACAATAGTGCCTAATCTAGCCTAATCTCCATTCACAACTAATCCACAACAAAACCACACCTTAATCTAACCTAATCCATTCATTTCTATTGTTGCAATACTCATCAACTCTCATCTCACCAAGAACATAATATTTAACTATTAAAATAAAGTAGTATCATTATTTATGAAATCTTGTCTTTAAAATCTTTCAAAAATTAAAACACAACATATGGATGTATGGATCTTGAACATATAAGGAGAACATAAGAAAAATCACAAAGTAAGATTCAAGATACTTACAAGAATGAAGAACAAGTAGAGAAATCACAAGATCTATACCCCAAAATAATAGATCTATACAACCCAACAACAAATCTTGAAACCCTAACTTAGATCTTAAAGAAAAACTTTTAAATCAAAGAACCAATACTTGCAAACACCTTAGGTAACCTTAGAAATGAACCTAGAATGCTTGGATTATGCAAGAAATCAAAGATATGGAAACCCTAATAAGGGTGTTGTTGGCCGTGAGCTTCAAAGGAGGAAAAGGGAGAGAAAAATTTTTGTTGGTGACTTTGGAATGATATGAAACCCTAAGTAGTGATATGTGTTGGTATTTATAGGCCAAGGTAAGGTTTAGGGTTTGTATACTAGTGCATATGTGACCAACACACACCAAAGGTGTGTGTGTACCCATGTTCGGCCGAACCTAGCCACAAGGGACCATTTTGGTTCAAATTTTTGTATCATGGTTCATATTATGTGCATATGTTAGTCTTGAGTTGGTCAAATGAAGTCAAGATGTGTAAGTATCACATGGCTTGGTCTAACTTGAGAAAATGTGCATGAGAATGACACTCTCATGTGTCACTATCCATCACATGCATGGAAAATTCAAATAAGATGCTCTTGATTTAATTTCAAGGCTTATGGTGCATTTGTTTGGTTTAGGCATCCAATGTATAACAAGAGGGGAAGGTGAACGAAATTTTTGACTTAAGAACATGAGATGGACGATAACTAAAGTTTACACGAAAATATTTCGAGTTTTCGGGGTTCCGTTAGGTCAAAAACACGAAAAACGTAATTTAAACGTTAAAGCATAAAAATAAATACCGGGAGTGATCGTAAACTAAAAAGCACTTACAAAAGATAAAATAACTCATATAATATCTAAACTAATTAAAATTCGAAGTCAGAACGCTTCCGATGACGGTTTTCAGATTTACGCGGGTTAACTTCCCGGTAAACTGCCGGATTCAAACGTAACGGATAAAAGTCAAAAATAATTGTCAGAAAAGTTTAAAATATTGACCTGAAAATATTAAGGTGTGACAAGTGACATGTCAGGTTACAAAGGAAAGGGGAAGTTTTATTTCATTCAGGGAGATGATCACATCTCAACTTCAGGGGAAGCTTTGGCTTTATGATGAAGTTCGTACACATGACAATGAAGTCAAAATTTTTTATACCATTGACAAACCTAGAGTTGGATTTTCCAAAAACCAATTTTAGATCAAAAACACCACCTCCTAGAAAGAGTCAATAATAATATTCTTGACACTAAAATATCGCAACCAAAAAACAATTTTGGTCGACAAAACCAACCTCATGGCTTTCAACGTAAGTTAGAGACAACTTTCCACGCAAAGTTAAAATGCCATGGGAAAATGTGTCTTCCGTTCTCACATCCCACCTATCATCGAAACAAATGCAAGTGATGTTTGGCACTTAACAACTTTGGACCCATGAAGATACTGGGGACCAAATGTTTGAGTTTATAATAGTCTTATCTAAAATTAGCTATTCCTTGGAGTCGAACTTGACCCACGAATGGATCAAGGATAATGATGCTCCAAACACAAAACAGGCAAACGTAATCTCTTCTCCACATGTCTAACGAACTTGGTTTAGCAAGCTTATATTACTTATCATCAAACACGGATTACACTTAAAGCATTTTCATAATTAAAGATAAAGGCCGAAAGGGTTTTTCATTATGAACAATAGACGATCTTTTTGAGCAACTAAACATTCTTAAATTGATTATAACTAAAATCCGTGAATCATTTATCTTCTTAAGTTTATCTATTATATTTCTTGTTCATTAACCAAACATGTCTTTTAATTGAATTAGACCATTATCTTTAGACCCGTGATAATCTATAAGATAATTCTCTTTCGTAATATTATCGACTTTGTCCTAGAATTGCCAATCTCCTGTGGAACGACCTGACTTACCTACAATACTATATTATAAACGAGGGTTATACTTTACCCGTGTGTTTCCGTATCATTGTTCGGTAATTTTAGTCTTATAAATTTAAAGGTTTTGAAACACATCAGAAAACAAGCTTATGCTAGTCACAAAGATAAGAATGTAGTCTCAACGACTAGATGCTTAGAACTTCTCCATATGGATCTCTTATGTCCATCCGCCGTACGGAGTTAAGGAGGAAACTGTTACACCCTAGTCATAGTAGATGACTACTCTAGGTATACTTGGACTAGATTTCTTAAGGATAAAACCGAAGCTTTCGATCAATTCAAAATATTTAGTAGGAAAATCCAAAACCAATTAGGTTGTTCATTAGTGTCAATAAGAACCGACCACGGTAGAGAATTTGATAATGAGGTGCAATTTGGAGAGTTTTGTAATACCAACGGTATTACACATAACTTCTTAGCTCCATGCACTCCTCAATCAAATGGCATGGTCGAAAGGAAAAATAAGACACTTCAAGAAATGAGTAGGACTATGTTGAATGAGCAATCGTTACCACAAAAGTTTTAGTGTAACGCCGTAGATACTTCAACATACATTCTCAACCGAATTCTCATTAGAGCCATTCTAGGAAAAACACCTTACGAACTCTTAAGAGGTAGAAAGCCTATGCTAGATTATTTTAGAGTGTTTGGAAGCAAGTGATTCATTTTGAACACAAAAGACTACCTTACCAAGTTTGACCTAAAGTCATACGAAGGTGTCTTTTTAGGTTACTCTCAAAATAGTAAAGCCTACATCATCCTAAACAAACACACTAGGAAAGTCAAAGAATCACTTAACGTGACATTCGATGAAACTCCTCCACCCTCTAAGACATCACCCTTGGTGGATGATGACTTAGATGAAGAAGAAGCAATTAAGGTCACCGAAAAGAAAAACCTAGAAAACGACATTGTGGATGAAACTTTAGAGATTGATGAAATAGTCAACATTAAGGAATCTAGGAACCATCCATTAGAAAATATCATAGGAAACCTTAACCAAAGAACCCTTAGGTCACAAGCCCAAAACCAAAGTAACTTCTTTTGTTTTATATCAACTATAGAACCTAAGAATGTGAATGAAGCATTAGGAGATGAAAGTTGGATAGTCGCCATGCAAGAAGAATTAAATCAATTCGTTGCTAACGACGTTTGGGAGTTAGTTCCTCAACCTAGGAATATGACAATCATAGGAACTAAGTGGGTATTTAGAAATAAGTTAGACGAGAACGGTATTGTTTCTCGAAATAAGGCTAGGTTAGTTGCTCAAGGCTACAACCAACAAGAGGGCATCGATTATGATGAAACTTATGCCCCGGTTGCTAGACTTGAGTCCATTAGAATATTATTAGCTTATGCTTGTGCCTTAGATTTTAAACTATTCCAAATGGATGTAAAAAGTGCATTCCTGAACGGTTTTATCAATGAGGAGGTATACGTGGCACAACCTCCAGGATTCATTGATTTCGAAAAACCGGATCATGTTTATAAATTAAAGAAAGCTTTATATGGTCTTAAACAAGCACCCAAAGCTTGGTATGATAGATTAAAAGCTTTCCTTATTAAACATGAATATAAAATGGGAATGGTAGATAACACTCTTTTTACTAAGAAGAAAAGTTCAAATCTCATCATTGTTCAAATATATGTCGATGACATCATATTCGGTTCGACTTGTCAAGACATGTGTGATGAATTTGCCAAAATCATGCATGACGAGTTCGAGATGAGCATGATGGGTGAACTTAACTTCTTCCTTGGATTACAAATTAAACAAATGGAAGATGGTATATTCTTTAACCAATCTAAATATATTAAAGAAATGCTTAAGAAATTTGGTCTAGAAGAATCTAAACCAATGAAAACCCCCATGTCCTCCGATACTAAACTCACGAAAGATGAAGAGTGTGAGTCGGTAGATAGTACCAAGTATCGAGGCATGATAGGTAGTTTATTATACCTAACGGCAAGTAGGCCCGATATCATGTTTAGTGTCTGCCTTTGTGCCCGCTTCCAAGAGGCTACTAAAACCTCTCACCTTGAAGCAGTTAAGAATATCTTCTGATATATTAAAGGCACTATGCACTTAGGATTATGGTATCCTAAGGGGACCGGCATAGAAACCGTGGTATATGCCGACTCTGATCATGCAGGAGATTATGTGGACCGAAAGAGCACTAGCTGTAACACCCCCAAAAACGTGTCGCAACAGAAATGTGTCCGGGGGCGTTACTTCATAATACACAGCGCTAGATACAAGAGAACGACCTCTAAAGGTGTCGTTTGAAAAGTAATCTCGTTGATTTCCTTGAAATTGATATAATGTTTGTCCCATAATTGCATCACAATGAAAAGCTTGAAATTATCACAACGAGATTTGATCACTTGTATGTATGTAGAAATCCATGAATGAAATCTTGTCAGTTTAGACTCCAATGCACATCAAATAATCCAAGCATCTAATTCACCTAAGAAAAACATGCTTAAAAAGTGTCAAAATTAAAGTTGGTGAGTTTATAGATTTGTTTAAGTATAAATGCTGAACCAAAGTTCTGTCAAGTGTGTATGACCATTTAAAATCCTTAAATGTCCTTCCAAAATGTATGTATGATTTTTAGAAATCAAATAGTTGTAAAGTATGCCTGACCATTTCAATCCCTAAATAGTCACAAAAATATACGTATTATCGTTGTATCGCAATTGTTCAAAGCATGTATGATATTTATATATATATCACCAAAATGTTTCAAGTATGTATTGCCACTCTATTCAAGGCACAGTAAATATCCATGTGAGTATAAAACAATAATTACAATTACTCTAAGTTCATGAAACCGATGCACTAATATAACAGTAAGAGTTCATATGTAAGTATTGTGGGCCCTGTAGGCCCAACCAATCGTAATCCGACATGTTATAACGTTCGTTTGCCCAGTGATAGCTAATCACCCGAACGGGGATTGTTAATCCCGAATAGATCTATTTTATAACATTCGCGTGGACAACATGCTATAACGTTCGTTTACCCAATGATAACTAATCACCCGAACGGGGATTCACCCGAATAGATCTATTTCATAACATTCGCGCTCACCCTCCAAGTGATTTACAGTTCATGAAGCTGTGACGTAGACTTATATATATACCCATCACAGGTGTCCCCTCCAAGAACACCCGGGCCTTTATTTAAAGAATATGTACTCCCGTTACCGGTGTCCCCTCCAAGAACACCCGGGCAGTACTGTATTGTTATCAGTTCAATCCGCTTAAGCTAATCCGTAATCATTTCAAAAGTAAAGTATGCATTCGTGACCAAAAATGAAGTCAAGTAATGTATCCCATAGCGAGCTATGTAAATGAGTATGTAAACCAATTTGTAAACAAACATGTAAATGCATTTGTAAACAAGCATGTTCTCACCCCAAAAATATATATAAAACATGTAAAACGTGGGGCTATAAACTCACATTGATGATGTAGAACGATTGACAGATAGGCATCTAATATGCACAACACAAACGGAAGACGAAGCGGCTCGATCAAGAAGTTGCAGCTAATCTTAACGGCTAAGTCCCACTAGCCTAGGATAATGTATTTGGGTTTTCCGATGAATGGTTACGTCAACGCGACACGTTGATAAAAGATTTAGATTTAAAGTTGTAATAGTTTGGTGGTTGGTTAAATAAATAAATTGAAAAGTGAACGCAAAGTATGTAATATATTCTGTATATATTACATATGATAAATAAACCCTTATATAACTCATACCGTGAATTATATAACAAAGACAAACAATCCAAAGATTAATGTGACGTATATAATGCTTTGCAGGTATTAGATAATAAGTGTGAGTAAATGATTAAACCAATTAGTTTGACCCGTTTCCGAATTCACCACTTAATTAAATAAGAAGTTCTTGCATAGGCGTAAACGTACGTTTTAAGGTTACCACTTATGTTTAAACGATGTTTGTAAAGTTTTTACAACAATTGTTATGTTATCTTCTAGCTGAAAATTATAAAATATAAAATAATATTTTATAATTTATATTTCGTTTCCTTGACGAGTCGTGTCTAAAATAGTTATCTCATTGTAAAAGTACAGTTTTTGTTCGTTTATCCGGTTATTGTATAATACAAATTATTATATCTTTAAAATATAACTTAGTCCCTTTTATCGGTTTCTAAAATAATAGAGGCTTTAGTAAAACATTACTAAATATAAAAAGTTATATAAATTTCGTCATGACCTTCCCGGTTATATAACGTGTCCCCATATTTATAAAACCTAATGTTTTCTTTTCCACTTTTTAACAAACCGCGTGTTGTAAAATATCTACGTGTTTTAAATATATATTTATATATATTTATAACTAAAAAAAATTAATAAATACCATATTTATTTAACCATTAACCACCATTTTACTTCCGATTTATAATTTATAAAGTCTCGTGTTATATTTATTAGTCAAGTGTATAAACCAAACGAACCCTCGTTGTTTCACTAACCCAAACGCCCCCTTTTGTACAATTCTGCTATCCCAAACGCACCCTAATCGTCAAACTGCTAACCCAAACACCCCTTTTGGGTGCAAATGCCCAACCAAACACACCCCTTGGTGTATAATCTGCCAACCAAACGCACCCTTTGCGGTGTCTGCCAAACCAAACACACCCCCATGGCTGTTAAACAACCATCCAAACACACCCGCTGTTGTTATAACCTAAACCAAACACACCTTATGTGCCAATCTGCATAACCAAACGCGCCCTTAGTTGTTTTCTACCAAACCAAACACCCCTAGTCTGCTGTAACAGCCAAAACGCACCCTTCGGTGTGCGTGACAGCCAAACCAAACACCCCTTTGTATATTCTTACTAACCCAAACGCACCCGTTTCTGTTTATAAACAGCCAACCGCCCCTAGTTGATTTCTATAACAATCAAAACGCACCCTTTTTGTATTTGCTTACCCCAAAACGCACCATAGTGGTGTTAAACCACATAAACAAACACCCCATTGGCTGCTACCACAGCCAAACGCACCTGCTGTGGTGCAGCCGTGGTGGCGATGATGTGAGGGGTGGTGGCGTCGTGGTGGTGATGATGACGAGGGTGGCATGGAGATGGACATGATGAGGATGTGATGATGATGGTGGCGGTGGTGATGGCGTCGGTGGGGAGGCAGCCGGAGGAGGGGGCGGCGCGTGGCGGCGAGTGACCTAGTGGGTCGGATAGATCGGTTAACGAGGAACACTTTTGGTTTCGACCGGAAAAGTCCGCCGGAAAAGTTTTCCGCCGGCGACGGCGTGGTGGTGGCCGGAATCCGGCGACGGCGGCCGGATATGGGAAAGGGAAAGGAAGATGGTGCATTATGTGTGCGTGTATATTTTTTGAAAAATGAAATAAAAAGTTATAAACTTTTTATTTATATATTAAAGTTATAAGAAAAGTGTAAGGTGTAATATAGTTGAGGGTTGATTATGTAAATATCACCCCAGGGACTAAATGTGTAATTGTTGAGAAACTTTTATAAAATATTGGTTCGGGACTCGTTTGAGTGACTTAACGGATGTTTCAAAATACGAAACTTGCGCCATTGTTTTCCAAATCATTTTTCTGATAAAAATGAGTATTTACTTGATAGTATTTCATAAATACATCGTAACATTTATATAAATATTTGTTATTTACTTGGTGACTCGGTTATGTCTCGTCCGAAAGTAAAAATAAAAACAAATTTCTAACCTAAATATTTGCGTTATCAACCAACGTTTTCGAATAAAATGATGACTAATTTATTAAATATTTTTATTTAATAAAAAGTGTTAATTAAATATAATTTAATTATTTTCTTGTTTCTAAATCTTGCGAGGGCATTTCAGTCACTTTCTGACTGTTTTCGGGTCTCGGGCAAAACTGAAAAGTTGTTAGGAATGTCGTTTTACATCAAATTGCTTTAGAGTCCGAATAATGAAAACGTGATTTAGCTGCTCGTTTTTGATAAATCAACTTAGGAATAACATATATCTCTTTTAAATATGTTCCGAAAAATTACCGGTTACGCGGTAATCGCTTTTATGTGACAATAAAAGACCAAAAGTCAAAAAGTCAAGTCAGACCCTAAAAGTCAAAGGGTAAAATCGTCATTCAAAATTTCAAAAATTCTCGGATGTTACAGTACCTACCCCTTAAAGAAATCTCGTCCCGAGATTAAATTTGTGTTATCCGATTGTGTGACCAAGGAAAGACTTAAGGTTTAATAAACTCGTTCTAAACAAGACGCTGATAACTTTATTCAGCAAAATTCGGTGTTTCTACACTTCTCAATCTACCAAAAATTTTGGCTAGGTTTGTCCAGGATATTTAATCCATCAAAATGGGTATCTCAAAATATATCATTACAGATCTTATGACTGGTATAACCGCGTTATAGGGAAAGTCTCATTATAGTGAAAACCTCAAGAAGAAGGTGTAGTCGCGTGAGTATGTTTGTATAAGTTTCTAAATGTCCGAGGACGGAGTCTCGTTTCTACTATCTGTAAGGTTCGATGATTCACATCAACGTGGCTTATGGATGTAAGTACCCAACTTACTTGGCAGTACTAGGATGTATCGCGACCTAAGTCTTCCTACTAGTGGCCCGAAATGAATAGTCCAACTATCTGTTTCGTCGATAGGTGTTTATCTCGTTTAAGGGGAGTTGCATAGCCTATTGGATAAAGTTGTATCAGTCGGGGCCGCTCCAGGACCCAACAGCAGCGTCCATAACGTCAATACTATTACAAATGGTGATGGGATATTGCACTCAGTCTGTTAGCTCCACAGACAGTTCGTGATTGCAAGGATTTGCAATAGCAATAGTAATAACTTAAGAATGAGATAAGGT
>BQNB010145746.1:0-16670 GCA_026074375.1 Tanacetum coccineum
AATGCTTAAATTATGCCTAAATTTAAAAAAAAATCAAGCATACTTTTGTGAAATTATTAGTTACATAACCTGCACACATTACCCTTGTTAGATATTGTGAGAATTTGATACTTATCTGTTTCCAAATGTTTACCCAAATTCCACAAAATTATGAGTGTGCCGGTGATGTTGTAGACTTTAGAACTTGGCTTGGTATATCTATTCAAGACCAAAAAAATAAGTACTATTTTAAATAGATGGAGTGACAATTTCTAAACTGGTAAATTCTTAGGATTACACCCAAAAAGCCTATATATGTTGTGATTATAACTAACTACACTAGTTAGTTAACCCCCGTATAAACCCTTTTATTTACTCTCATTTTTAGAGTAAGATACCCCTAGGAAAACCTATTGAGCCATTCCATTCTTTTTTTACACCAAATATTTGTTTCGTTACACCTTAGCCTACCCTATTAGATTAAGTCCTTAATTAGTTGGTAGTTGCTTTTGTGTAAAGTATTGTATTTCCTATATCGTAATGCAAAAAATTCTTTCTACGGTTAGGTCAGAAAAATTGCACAATGCAATTGGGTACGTGTGTGAAACTTCTATCTACAGATAGGTCGGGAAAATTGCACAATGCAATAAGAATGTGAAAGTAGTGTATATTTTAGTCTTAATTTTTCAGTGTGTTTTACTACTTTCACAAATTATTATTTACATCTGAAGTATGGATAATGTTGATCCCACTTCAATAGATCGAATTCCTTAATCTTGTTTAAGGTTTAGTTATATTAGATAAATCTAACACAACTATAGTAGAAGCTGTGTTTGAATGTATTAAAGATTATGCGGAATTCAATCTTTAATATTAAGAAGAATTATCAATGAAACGGTAATTCAATGAACATACAATTCAACAAATAAGCTCCAATATTATTAATGATAATAATATGAATACTCTCAAAGTATTATGGTTATAAAGACCTTGAAGCTAGGAAAATTGATAAAAGATAATTTTTGGTTTTAGTTCAGGTGCGTTTTTAAACTCTGTGCCTTAGGACCTCCTTTTATACACAAAGAGTCCTAGTCGGCTTACAATACTTCCCTAAGTATCTAAAATCTTTTCTATAAACAACTAATACATATAATATAAGCAGTACTAACTAGCAGCATTAACTTGATATTCACTAGCAGTAGTATCTTCAAGCATATTTTCACTAGCAACATTAACTTCAGCTGAGCGGTCTTAACTTTGTACTAGCAGTAGTAACTACTTAGCATATTTTCTTTGAACTCTCTGAGCAGTACTAACTCCAGCTGAGCAACATTAACATCAAACATGAACAACAATAATTCAAACAACATCAAGAAGACTTTTAATCCCAACAATCCTCCCCTAAACTTGATATTCTTTTTCAAAATCATCAAGTTTCTTTATTTAAAGCTTCATCAACACTAGGAAGATGCTTCCAAACACTTCTTTACTTCTTAAGTTGTTTTATGATGAATTTAAGAATCTAATAAGCCATTTCACTTTCATAGTCAATCATAAGCTTCTTTTCTAACATCATTGTAAGTGTAGATGGTGTAAGCGGATACTTCTTCTCTACCAACATATAATTCTGCACATGTTGCATCATCAAAGAATGTACTCCATAGGAGTCATACAACTTCCAATTCAACACTTTGTAGTCTTGTTGATTTTTCCATACTTTATCTTCTATATGTGGTTCAAACATTATTTTCAAATCACCTCATAATATCAAATCCAAGTCTTCCACTAGTCTTGTTGACTCATATTTAGCTTTTACCAACTTGTACAAATTTTCCAAATCTTCTCTGTCAAAACTTTTAAGCATGTGACTAAAGATCATGTACATTTGAGACTTTCCATCAGCTCTCATTATTTGATAATAGTTTTTTCTTTCTTCTTTATAAATCTTCCAGCCAACAATACTTGGAGACTTAACAGCCAAAGGTATATTATCAATTGATACTTCTTCATCATCTGGAATGATTTCTATTCTCTGTTATGCTCTGCTGTTTCTTTGTCATCTTTTACCTTTTGCTTCTTTATACTCTCTTATACCAGCTCTGTTCCTGCTCTCTTTTCTTTGCCTTCCACCAACTCTGTTCTAAAGTCTTCAAATGTATTTACCCTTTTGAATGCTCTATCAAACATCTCTTGGATAGAATCAAACTCTTTCAACTTCAAATCTTTAAGCTTGTATCCTTCCATGTTCTTTAGGTAAGTACACATTATCTTTCTCTGTTGAACTTTTATTGGTGGTTTGTTTCTTTTCTCTTCTGCTCTTTTAGCTGCAAAATGCTTTCTTCTTTTCTCTAAGAGTTGTTGAAATAATGTATCCTTTTCTTCAATAGACAACTCTTCTTGTTCTTGTGCTTGCATTCTTTCAGCCAATTAATGATCAACATCAATCTTTTCATGTATATGATCCCATGTTTCAATCAAGGCAAAATTGGCTTCTTCTTCTTTTTCAGCTTTCTCTCTTGCAAGTCTTTCTTCTTCATCAAATTCAGCTTGTAAATTTAAAGCAGTTTCTTCATCAAGCCTGATTAGATCTTTCTTGTTCACAGGCTTCACATGTTCTATCAATATCCCTTTACCTTTGTCCTGTGATTGCTGTGAAGATAGTTGTGAAGATATTGTTGTTGTAGATTCACCCAACTCTTGTATAACAACCCCCGTCTTCTTGGATTTTGTACTTTTCATTCCTTTAAGTACTTGAG
Organism: Tanacetum coccineum; assembly: GCA_026074375.1. Lineage (NCBI taxonomy): Eukaryota > Viridiplantae > Streptophyta > Magnoliopsida > Asterales > Asteraceae > Tanacetum > Tanacetum coccineum. The sequence goes on from BQNB010145746.1 coordinate 2,736, forward strand.
CCAAAGTAATATCATCAACAGTTGTAGCAAACACATCCTCACCAGCAGAAACATCTGCATCAATAGCATCAATCCTCCCCTGTTTGGATGCATCCTCACCCAAACTTTCTTCATTATCAGAGGATTCTACCCTAGCAAAACGTTGTATAATCTCTTCAGCCTATGAGTTCTAGACCTATTTTTCTCTTCAAGCTTCTTGACCCTCCTTTTTAAACTAGCAATCTCATTATGTTGAGTGGTCTTTGTCTTCTCTAAATCAAGAACCCAATTTTGTAAAGTGGTACATAATGCCATCAATTCATCAAGTTTAAGTATATCCTCACATCGAAGTGTGTTACCTCTTACGAGCAGTGAATCATTAGAATGTTTAGATACACTCTCAAACCTAGTTTGAGCAATAGTATCCCTAATGGTTTCTTGGCACCAGGGACCACCACCTGAATTAGTTTATTGGGAACTCGATTCATTAGATGTTGCCTTGGATTGGGTCTTATTTATGTTACCACTGTCCTGCTCTGCTTCTAAGCTAGAAGTAGTAGTTGCAGCCCTCACCAAACTGTCACCCAACTCCTTATGGACAACCTCATCTGCAACATTTTTAATAGGATCACTAGGCTGAGGTACCAGAGTGTCCTTTCTTTTAGTCTTCCTAAGTTGTTGTGTCTTTTGAGGTTGAGTAGATGGTTGAATAAAGGTGGGTGTGTGATGGAGATCAGTTGGAATTGCTAAACCTTCACCTAATTATGATTGGTTTTGTACCACCATAGTTTGAAATAAAGGTGTTACTCTACCAGAAAAACCTTTGCCTACCATTCTCATATTTCCAAAAATCTTTTTAGTGTAAGAGGGTGTAATATATATTCTCTCATGAGTTGGCGTCCCATCAAGTTGTTGGTCCAAAAATACTTGTACAAACTTTGGATACATCAAATTTGCCAGACAAATTATCTAAGTTTCTAATCATACTTTCAAAAATAAATTTTGAAACATTGAATTTCTTATTTGTAGCTAAGCAGATAATGGCAGATGTCATAGTACTACTAAACTTATTCTAGGCAGTAGTCTTTGGACTTAGTCACTGTAAAATAGTATGAAATAGAAATTTCCATTGTGAGGAAAAGAATAGTTTATAAAAGTTAGTTTTTATGAAATTTTCTCATACCCCATCAATGTAAGTTGTTCAAAAATGGTAGAATTTGGTTAACGATCAACACCTTCCTCATCAGCTAGTTGAAGATATCTTCTAACAGATGATTCAGTGACGATTATCTTCTTGCCATCTACTAGGGCATGTAACTGTGCTTCTCCATTGATAGTTTTGACCATGACAGTAGACCAGAACTATTCAATGTAAGAAATATATATAGTAGGATTAATCGTTAATGCATGCCTTATAGGGTGTGCATTCAAAAAATCCACAATTTGTTCAAACTCATCACTCTCTGTGGGTTTTGAATGAAAAACAAGATTTTTAATTATACAAATAGTACTGTTATTGTCAATAAAGATCTTGGTATGCATAAAATTGTACCCATAATCAAGTAGTTGATTTTGAATCCAAAGCACTTGTCCACAACAACTTGAAGCAGCCACATATTTAACTTCTGTTGTGGAATTTGCAACCACTGTCTGTTTCTTGCACTGCCATGATATTAATCTACATCCAAGGAATTGATAACCTTCTGTTGTAGACTTCCTATCCAAGCTTGCTCCAGCATAATCACTATCAGTGTATGCTACCAAATCAAAGGAGAATCTTTTCTTAATCGGAGTATTTATGAAAATACCCTCAACAGCATTAACTTTTGCCTAGCAGTAGTAACTCAACAGTAGTAAGTTTATGCCTAGCAACATTAACTTAGAACCAGCAGTAGTAAGTTATGCCTAGAAGCATTAACTTTGAGTCACCAGCATTAACTCCAATTCCATTCTAAACAGCTTTTCCATCATCAATTTAACACTTTTCTTTGCTTTTCCTGCAAAATGTTAGTCCAAAAACCAAGAAAACACAATCCATAGCATTTTCAGAAATTATCAGAGTATTGAATTTAAATAAAAATTAAACCCCTTAGGCCCCAAGTTTATTAAGTAAACCTAACAGTTGTAACTCAACAGTATTAAACTATAACCAGGTGAGTACAAATTATAACTTAACAGCAAAACTTTTATGACGATTGATAACATACTAATTCATACAAAACTTTACAAAAACATAAAGAGATAAAAGACTTTAAAGATTCATCATTCTAATAACAATCAAATAATGAAATCTACTTACATCAAAAGCTTTTGTAAGCAAATCTACAGCATTCTTGTCAGTATCAATTTTGACCATTTGAATCAATTTCTTTTCATTGCAATCTCTAATAAAATGATTTCTTCTCTCTATATGCTTTGTTCTTGAAATAAAAACATGATTTTAATTATGCAAATAGTACTGTTATTGTCAATAAAGATCTTGGTATGCATAAAATTGTACCCATAATCAAGTAGTTGATTCTGAATCCAAAGCACTTGTCTACAACAACTTGAAGCAGCCACATACTCAGCTTCTGTTATGGAATTTGCAACCACTGTCTGTTTCTTGCACTGCCATGATATTAATCTACATCCAAGGAATTGACAACCTCCTGTTGTAAACTTTCTATCCAAGCTTGCTCCAACATAATCACTATTAGTGTATGCTACCAAATTAAAAGGAGAATCTTTTGGATACCAAAGGCCTAATTTTGGTTGACCTTTTAAGTACCTAAAAATCCTTTTCACAACATAAAGATGTGAAACCTTTGGATTGACTTGGTATCTAGCATAGACACACGCTACAAACATGATGTTAGGTCTTGAAGATGTAAGATACATCAATGAACCAATCATTGACCTATACATATGAACATCCACTTCTTCACCATCTTCATCCTTGAGCAGAGGCTTTTGAGTTTCCATTGGTGTGCTTGCAATCTTGACTTCTGTAAACCTAAATTTCTTTAAAATTTCTTCAACATATTTGTCTTAACTAATAAATATGCCATCCTTCTTCTTTTCACTTTTAATCCCAAGAATAATGTAAGTTCTCCCATAGAACTTATCTGAAATTTCTCATGCATCAACTTCTCAAATGCAAAGCATAGCTCCTTGTTTGTTGAACTAAAGATGATATCATCCACATAAACTTAGATCAGCAGAATATCACCTTTGTGCCTTTTGATGAATAAGGTCTTGTCAGTTTTCCCTCTTGAAACCTATTATCCAACAGATTTGATTTGATAAGTTTCATATCAAAGCTCTAGAGCTTGATGTAATTTCATACAGTGCTTTTTTCAACCTTGTAACTCTATCAGAAAGTCCTGGATCTTCAAATCCTAGTGGTTACATACATACACCTCAACTTTAATCTTCCCATAGAGAAAAGCACTTTTTACATTCAATTTGATACACAACAAAATCTTTTAAATGAACATAAGCTAAAAATAGCCTAATTGCTTTAATTCTTGCAATAAGGAGGCAAAGACTTCATCATAGTCAATCCCTTCTTCTTGTGTATACCCTTGAGCAACATCTTGGTGTTTAATTTCATATCACAATTCCCTTAACCTTTTTATTCCCTGAAAAACCCATTTAAAGTGCCTATAGCCCTTTTTTTATTATAAATCCATAAAGTCCAAACTTTCTGAACTTGGAATTGTAGAAGCTCTTCTTGCATAGCCTCTATCCAGCTTGGATCTTTTAATGCATGAATTACCTTTTTGGGTTCTTCCTGTGATAAAAAGCAAGCAAACAAGCAGTTTTGAAGGTCTTTATGGTTTGTTCTTTGTTGAATAGTACTAACAAACCCATGTTCCTTCAAATTCTTTGACATCTTTCTTGTTTGTGTAGCTGATTGAAAATCTCCAATCACTTGATGCAAGAGGAACAATATTTATGAATTTCTTAGTAGTTTTGGAATAGGACTGACTTGGATTGTTGTATCCAAATTGTTCATGTCAGCCTCTGCACCATCATCTTCATCATCTCTTGAGAAGTCAAATATGCTATAATCTTCCAAAGCAGGCATATTTAGATCAAATGGAAGTTCAATGCTTGTTTTTCCACCAACAGTATTAACCTCATTTGTGCTAGCAGCATTAACATTGTTAGTAGCTGTTAACATTATCTTCCTTTCTCATGATCATTAAATTGCACTTTCTTTCTTGGATCTCATCAACCTCCTTCTACATTACTGAAGATTTGGATCCATCATCAACTAGAAACTCTTTGTATCTAGAATATGGTGGATCAACAGTACAAAATGGGTAGAAAAATATAATATTTGACAGTACTGTCTCCTTTCAGCTTGACTTCATTATCACTGCTTTTGTACCTACAAAAACCATTAGACTTTATTCCTAATAATTAGATCATAATTCATTGTTTTCTTGTTATGCATATCAAATCAATTAGCCAATCTGGTCTACTACCTACAACATTAGGTGTACTCTTACTAAACCTAATATGCAAGTTTTCTTCCACTATCCTTGTTCTACTATTGAATACTTTAAAGGCTTTACTATTCAAAGAGTATCCAACAAAGAAACCTTCATCAGCCTTACCATCAAATTTGCCTAAGTGATCTATGGTATTGAGAATGGTAATAGGACACCCAAATGGTCTCATAAAACTTAAAGTTGGTGTTCTACCATGAAAAAGTTCATATGGGGTCTTGTTATGAGGCTTAACTACTAACACTCTATTTTGCACATAGCAAGCAGTATTAACTGCTTCTGCCCAAAAAGTAGTTGGCAACTTAGAATCAGCTAGCATAGTCCTAGTAGCCTCAATTAGTGTCATATTTCTCCTTTCAGCAACTCCATTTTGTTGAGGAGTTCTAGCTACACTATATTGTCTCAAAATACCCTTCATCTCACAAAACTGGATTTCATTTCTCTGTTTTTTGAACCTCAGACCATTATCCCATCTAAACAACTAACTTGTGATCTACTAGATTTTCTATCCCAGTTATAAAGGACTTAAGAATGCCACTAGTCTCATCCTTAGTAGCTAGAAAGAAAACCCATGTAAACCTACTATAATCATCTGTGACAACTAGGCAATACATTTTCTTTCATAAGTTTTTATACAAATGTCCAGACCCAAAATAATCCCCATATGCAACAAAATGTAAAGGAAGACTAATTGATTCTCTGTTTTGTGACTTTGACAAGAGGCTCTGTGCTGCTTTCCTTTTTGAACAAGCAACACAGGTTTTGATCATTTCCCAAAAGTTTTTTATAAAGTAAACCTCTTACAAGATTTACCCTTAACCCAATTTATTCAGGTTTTAAAATTTAAGTGACCTAGACTTTCATGCTAAAGTTAAAGATTAATCAGATTGGCTTTTTGCAAAAACGCAAGTTAAACCTTTTTTAGGAACTAATGTTCTTTAAATCAAATACTATACATATTGTTTCTTTCTAGTAACTCTAAGTAAAACTTGACTTTCAATCAATTAACTTAAAGTCCTAGCGATAAAACAATACATTCATGTTCATTAAAAGAACACTATTCTATTTATCACACATTTATAAGACCTAAGTTAAGATAAATCTTAACTCTCTCAACTCCAAAATACACATTTTCCAAAATCTCGATTACCAGTTTTAATGATACCTTATTCTTGTGATATCCTCCTTATGGGGTTCCTCCAAAAAGCAAGATATCCTCTATCTATCTCTTCATAGTATGTAAGATAGGACATGTTCCATGTCATGTGCCTTGAGCATCCACTATCAATCACTCCTTGATCCTATAAAACCATTTGTGGATTGCCCTGCACATTAGATAAGAAAATCAGTTTTTTTTGGGACCCAAGCCATCACTGACTTAGATCTTCCTTGTGCATCAATATAATCACACTTTTTTTAAGGTAATTAATGCACTGTTGTGTTTAGAAACATGGTTTAAAACTTTATGCTTTGGTTTCCAAACCCAACAAGCTGAGGCCTTAACAGCATTAAAATTATTTCCCTTAACAGCATTAACTACTGCTTTTGGCCTAGTAGTATTAAATTTTTTATCCCTAGCAGTATTAACCCTTTGATTAATATTACTGTTTTTAAATATTGTGTTCTTATGAATGGGCCTCTTAACAGTTGAATGTGTTATTTTAGAAAGATATGACATTAGTCTAGCAGCATTAACTGTTGTTTTTGAGTGAGCAACATTAACTTGTCTAGCAGTATTAACTAATACTGCTGTTTTTGAAATATTTTGTCTTGCAGTATTAATTGATACTAACCCAGACTTCATTAGTACTACTCCTGGAACCATGTTCTTTTTAGCACAGGAGTGAGTCTTTTTAGCAAAGTTTTGATTATTCACCCTTTGAGCATTGTTCCAAACATGTTTTACCATCCTTTGATTTTGAAACTATTTTTGATGGTAATTACAATCAACCTGCAAATGATTAAAGCTTCCACACACATAACAAGCCTTATTAAACATCTTAAAATTGCTTCCTAGTTTTTGAGACATCATATTGTTCTAATTTCTTTGATTGCTTCTTGGACTGTGAGTGTTTTGCCTATGATGCTCAACTTGTTTAACAGTTTTCATAGCAGTTTTTTCTTGTTGTTTAGTTTTGACAAACTCTTTCTTAGCAATACTAGGCCTGCCTGTTTTCTTTTCAATTTTAGGCTGAGACGTATCCTCTTCCTCATCATCTAACACCCATTCTTCAATAATTAGGGCATCATCATTCTTCCTAACTACCTTATTCTTCTTCACTAGACATAGCTTTACAGTTCTCAACTACATGTTCTGTATGAGGATCCCTAGATCATTCCATGGATGAAATCACAAGATCAATGGCAATGAAAGATTAAACATTAAAGAACTTTTGATTGAAAGAAACAAGAGTTGCTACAAACCCTTAAGATGAAAAATAATAATGAAGTAGCTAACCTAATTTTGACTAAACTAGGTGTATTTATACTAACTAGGATTTGCCTTTGAGGGCTTTCTTTTTGGGCTTTTTACATCTTGGCCCGTATACATAATAAACATTAATTAACATTGTCTTTCGAGCTAGACTTTTGTCTTGCATCTTCGAGTGACCGAAGCTTCTTTGTTCGGGTCCATTTATGTGATCCTAACAATCTCCCCCTAGATGAGGTCATGAGAAGTTAGCTCACTCGTGCTTGTCCTTAGACACGATGTTTGATGGGTACTTCACATGGATAGTTCTTGGTAATTCAATCTTTAATACTTGATCAATGATCTTCAGAACTTGATGTATGACTTTGATCTTGATCTTTGACTTGTTTAACTTTACTTCACTGAATTACTTTTGTTATCTTCTTCATTTGACTTTTCCATACGCTGATCCTTTATCTCACATGTGCCTATCTGTTTGAACTTTGAAAGCATTAATGATGATCTTCTTCTAATCATTTGAACTTTTGCATTTGAAGAAGACATTGATTTTCAGAGATTATGCGGAAGCTTTGAATGTAAGCTTTCTTGATTACTTCAGATACTGTGGTATGGATATGAGCACATGTCTTGCATCGAGATACTTGGTCGCCATCCGCTTTGAAAGAACAATTTAAGTCACCACAAAAACATTTGTTATGTAAAATCCTACTAATGTGTTCTAGAAAAACATTTTGTGAACACCAAAGGTTTAAAATTTGAAGGACCGAGTAATAGACCGATACTCAATCTGGTCGGTTACATTAACCTCTGATTCCGTGAGGATCAATGATTACAGTATAATACTGCACCTGTGATCAGATAGATTCATTCAAAGAACCTTCTTGACAGGTTTTCCGGCACGTGACAAGCTAGTTCCTCTAATACCTAAGTATCAGATTCCCTAATGTTCGCCGTTCTCTAGACCAGATCCCGAAGACTAACACACTAATAGTATTTCTACTAATAGAATGGTAAAGAGTGAGTCAGTACAGTTACTATCTGCTGACTATACCGTACAATTCCTTTTTCAGCGTTTTACTTCTTAATACAATTAAGTACCGTAGAAGGCCTGTGGCAAAAATGATTTGAAAAACATTCGATGTGCTTATAAAATTTGTTTGGGGAACACACGAAAGTTTAACAAATGCTCTTGATGATGTTTTGTAAAAATATCCTGAAAGAAATGAGTGCCTCGGGAAATCCAAATTTGGTACCAGTACATTTTAAGGGAAATCCACATCACAAGTGGACGCAGTCCGAAGACCAGCATAGCATTCCATACGAATACCAATGGTGGTACCAACATCTCTTTCCTCAGCATTCATAAGCATCACTTTCACGAACATGAAACAAAAGATTCTATTAGTTATTTATCAAGATACTAGTGGGTTAACACAAAAACTTTTGGTAACCTACATTTTTGATATATAAACACTATGCTCCCACACATGTGCGTACGAAAAACGAAAGGAATGTTTAGCACATGCATGGAAAGGACTTTGCATTTAGAATCAATCGACTCATTAAATTCTCCGTTTAACATGTTTAAGTCACATTTTCTACTCTATACCCCGATCAAAAGTATGAAACTTGTGAAAGAATTTGATCTAAAAGGACTAAAACTGAACAATCACATCCCTCAAAGTATGAGGAGAGGTGAAATAGCAAAAATAGCCAGTGAGTAATTGAAACAAGACCTTAGAATACCCAGACATGAAGGATGCTGCAATCTTGTCTGAAGTTGTAAGCGGTTGGTCGTGTCAATCTTTCAGCAATATAGAAACACAACAGAACTCCTTTTTGACCTGCATAACTGTTAGTAGTACTTAGATTCCCCCCTCAAACTAAGACTCGTGTTCTATTTAAGATCTATAGTCTACAAACTGATTTGGTCATCCCAACAGTTTTGATAAAACAAATTGTTTTTGAGAAATGAGTTCGGAGCTTAGGACAACTTCTTAGTCGAAAAACAGTAATGCACTGAAACGTCACACTAAGTCTCATGGGTTAAGACCGGTTTACAGTCTGAAAGTACTGCAAGCCATACTATAACTAATTTTTTTTTATCAAATTAATATACATGGTACAATGTGAAAACACTTGGTTAACTCAGAGACAAACTCATCCTGTAGTTCCTTCAGATCACTGTGACATTTGTTTAACTTCCAAGCAGTGGGATAGATTGTAAAGCGCTCTCAGCGGTAAAAGCTTTGTAAAAAATGGTCAGCTAGTTGGTATATTGTCTCCATGAAAACAACTCAACAACTTCTTTTAAACCTCACTTGATAAAGTGGTTGACGGATAACAATGTCTTGGAGCCGATGTTGAACACTATTACAGCAAGAGCAATAGCACTTTGATTGCACAATACATCGGAATTTGTTTGAACCAATCCATAGTCTCGAAGTTGAGAACGCATCCAGAGGATTTGAGCACAGCATCCTGATAGGGCGATGTATTCAGCCTCTGTAGTGGAGATGGCAGTACTTTTCTGCTTTTTGGATGACCAGCTAACCAGTCGATGTCCAAGAAATTGAGCTGAACCCAGAAGTTACTCCTCCGTGTGCCAGACATCCTGCATAGTCAGCATCTGCAAAACTTTTAGTTCAAAGCCGGAGTCCTTCGGATACCACAGACCCATGTTAATGGTTCCTTTTAGGTATCGAAAGATCCGCTTTATAGCAGTAAGGTGCATTTCAGTAGGCTTAGCCTGGTATCGTGCACACATACAAACAGCAAATACTATGTCAAGGTCCTAGAACACTAAGCACATAAGAGGAGCCACCATACAACAACTCGTGTAGATCAATTAGCATCTCCATCTTATCTTCATCACGGTTAGGGTACGCTCCACATTGGAGTGTCGATGGGGTGCAAGAGACAAAACAAACTTATTAGATTTCCTGAGCATGTGGTAGTTGATGATGTTGATAGAGGGAGGAAGGGGATTTGTATTGGTTGATAAAGAAGTCCTGCTAGGATATTGAGAAACATGTAATCCTAAAAAGAAATGACATTTGTTTCCCATCATCGACCATCTTGAAAGTGGAGTTCATTTCAATTGCAAAATAAATTGCAGCTTGGGGTTGGTAGAGGCAAAGATAATATCATCTACATATATTTGTACCAGTAGAAGATGTTTGCCTGTTTTTCTCGTGAAGAGTGTAGGATCGACCACGCCTTTTGTAAATCCGGATTTGATCAAAAACATCGACAACTTGTCATACCACGCACGTGGAGCTTGTTTGAGTCCATAAAGAGCTTTCTTCAATCTGTACACATGCGATGGATGATCTGGATCTACAAATCCTTCAGGTTGACTAACATAGACAACTTCATTCAGTTCGCCGTTGAGGAAGGCGGGAGGCCCCGTTTCACGTCCATCTGGAAGATGACCATGTTCATACTTGCTGCGTGAGCAATGAAGAGTCTGATCGCTTCTAATCTGGCAACCGGAGCAAATGATTCCTCAAAATCAATACCAGCTTCCTGACGATATCCTTTCGCCACTAACCGAGCTTTGTTCTTCAAGACGTCTCCATATTCATCCAACTTAATTTTGAAAATCCATTTGAGCGGGATGATAAGAAATTATCTGGACAGGGTACAAGTATCCATACATCTAGACGTTCAAACTCATGAATTTCTTCCTACATAGCCTCAATCCAGCACGAAGTGCTCTAAGGCTTGCTTGTAAGTCTTTTGGTTCAACATGAGTTAAATTCATTGAAGAACACCACAATCGCTCGTTTTCTAGCTGTTTCCTGTAGAGAAACAGGTCGATCTTTATCCCCAATAATGTTTTCAAGTGGATGTGCTTGAGTCCACTTTTGCACATGAGGTAATTGGTTGTTGGGAGTAACATCGATATTGACAGAGTTGGAAGAAGATGCTACTGAATCGGTTTCAGGAGCATTATCGGTGTCAAACACATTATTGTCAACATGATCGAACAAAATATGCTATCATCTTCTAAAGCAGGCATATTTTGATCATATGGAAGTTCAATGCTTGTTTTTCCACCAATTACATTAACTTCATTTGTGCCAGCAGCATTAACGGTGTTAGTGCTATCAACATTATCTTCCTTCTCTTGGTCTTTACATTCACTTTCTTATCTTAGATCTTCATTAACCTTCTTTCCATCATCACTTGAAGGTTTGAATCCATCATCATGAGAACTCTTTGGATCTTGAGAATATGGTGGATCAGCAGTCCATAATGATAGCAAAATGTAATCCTTGACATGTTCTGTCTCCTTTCTAGCTTGACCTATATTATCACTTGCTTTTGTACCTGCAAAACCATTAGACTATGTACCTGCAACAATTGGCTCATAATTCATTGTTCTTGTTAGTGCATCAATATCAAATAGCCAATCTGGTCCACTACCCATATCACTAGGTGTACTCTAACTAAACCTAATATGTAAGTTTTCTTCCACTATCCTTGTTCAACTATTGAATACTCTAAAGGTTTTACTATTCAAAGAGTATCTAATAAATAAACCTTCATCAGCCTTACCATCAAATTTGCCTAAATGATCTATGGTATTGAGAATGTAACAGGATACCCAAATGGTCTCATAAAATTTAAAGTTGGTGTTTTACCATGAAAAAGTTCATATGGGGTCTTGTTATGAGGCTTAACTACTAACACTCTATTTTGCACATAGCAAACAGTATTAACTACTTCAGCCCAAAAAGAAGTTGACAACTTAGAATCAACTAGCATAGTCCTAGTAGCCTCAATTAGTGTCCCATTCCTCCTCTCAGCAACTCCATTTTGTTGAGGAGTTCTTGCTACACTAAATTGTCTAAAAATACCCTTTATTTCACACAACTGATTCATTTCTCTGTTTTTGAACTCAGATCCATATCATATCTAATCACCTTAACCTTGTGATCTACTAGATTTTCTATCTCAGTTATAAAGGACTTAAGAATGCCACTAGTCTCTTCCTTAGCAGCTATAAATAAAACCCATGTAAACCTACTGTAATCATCTGTGACAACTAGGCAATACATTTTCTTCATAAGGCTTTTTACAAATATTAGACCAAATAAGTCCATATGTAACAAATGTAAAGGAAGACTGATTGAGTTATCTGTTTTGGACTTACAAGAGGTTTTGTGCTGCTTTCCCTTTTCACAAGCAATACAAGTTTGATCATTTTCAAAAAGTTTGGAAGGTAAACCTCTTACAAGAATTCCTTTAACCAATTTATTCATGGTTTTATAATTTAAGTGACCTAGCCTTCTATGCCAATGTTTAGATTCATCAGATGTGGCCTTTGCAAAAAGTATAGTTAAACCTCCTTTAGGAACTATGTTCTTTAAATCAACACTATACGGATTGTTCTTTCTAGGAACTCTAAGTAAAACTTGACTTTCATCAATTAACTTAAAGTTTGGAGATAAAACAATACATTCAGTGTCATTAAAAAGAATACTATTCTTTTTATCACACATTTGTGAAACACTAAAGAGATCAAACTTTAACTCTCTCACAAAATATAAATTTTCAAAATCTAGATTACCAATTTTAATGGTACCTTTTCTTGTGATATTTCCTCATTTGGGGTTCCCTCCAAAAGCAACATATCCTCCATCTATCTCTTCATAGTCTGTAAGATAGGACATGTTCTCTTTCATGTGCCTTGAGCATCCACTATCAATTACTCCTTGATCTTGTAAATCTATTTGTGGATTGCCCTGCACATTAGATAGGAAAATTAGTTTCTTTTGGGGACCCAAGCTATCACTGACTTGGATCAGCCTTGTGCATCAACATAATCAAACTTTTTTAGGTTGATTGATGCACTGTTGGTTTTAGAAACATGGTCTAAAACTTTATGCTTTGGTTTCCAAACCCAATAAGCTGAGGCCTTAACAGCATTAAGATTATTTCCCTTAACATCATTAACTATTGCTTTTGGCCTAGCAGTATTAAATTTTTTACCCCTAACAGTATTAACCTTTTGATTAATATTACTGTTTTTAAATGCTGTGTTCTTATGAATGAGACTCTTAACAGTTGAATGTGCTATTTTAGAAAGATATGAAGTTTGGTCTAGCAGCATTCACTATTATTTTTGAGTGAGCAGTATTAACTTGTCTAGCAGTATTAACCAATACTGCTGTTTTTGAAATATTTTGTTTAGCAGTATTAATTGATACTAAAGCAGACTTTATTAGTACTGCTCTTGGAACTAAGTTCTTTTTAGCACAGGGGTGAGTCTTTTAAGAAAAGTTTTGACGATTTACCCTTTGAGCATTGTTCCAAACAGGTTTTACCATCCTTTGATTTTGAAATTATTTTTGATGGTAATTGTAATCAACTTGCAAATGATCAAAGCTTCCACATACATAATAGGCCTTATTAAACATCTCAAAATTGCTTCCTAGTTTTTGAGATATCATATTGTTCTAATTTCTTTGATTGCCTCTAGTACTGTGAGTGTTTTGCCTATGTTGCTCAACTTGTTTAACAATTTTCCTAGCAGTTTTTTCTTGTTGTTTAGATTTGACAAACTATTTCTTAACAATACTAGGCCTAACTGTTTACTTTTCAGTTTTATGCTGAGACACATCCTCTTCCTCGTCATCTGACACCCATTCTTCAATAATTGGGGCATCGTCATTCTTCCTAACTACCTTAGGTTCTTCTTTACTAGACATAGCTTTACTGTTCTCAACTACAGGCTCATTAACAAACTCATCTAAACTAGTAAAAGACAAGTCATGTGTAGGAGGCATGAAATTTCTTATGTAGGGAGGTGGAACTGCATTATAATTTTCATAGCCTAAACCTTTCTTGCAATTGTCAACTATCTGACACTCTATGAGCTTGTTTAAACTTTTAGATGCATGTTCAAATTTATCTACATTAAGTTTAATGGCATCTTTTTCTTTTTGAATTGTTTCAAGCTTCTTCCTAAGCTCTCTAATAATTATTTCTCCTATGTGAATTTCAAATTTTAAGCCC
>BQNB010145747.1:0-16670 GCA_026074375.1 Tanacetum coccineum
CAACTCCTATTCTTCAAACATAATGTTTCGTCAGCACGATGCTCAAGCTTCTTAATCATACCACACAAATCTTCAGTTATGTAATTCTCCTATTTTCTAGCCTCCGCTTGAGCACTCAAAATTTTCTTAGGAAGATTTAAACCAATAGGCATAACCAAGGCTCAAACTTGTAGTGGCTTAATCCTTTCTTTTCGACTCAGCGCATCAGCCACCACGTTCGCCTTCCTCGGGTGATAACGAATCTCACAGTCGTAATCACTCAACAGTTCCAACCATCGGCGTTGTCTCATGTTCAACTCCTGATGATCAAGAATATGTTGCAAACTCTTATGATTTGTGAACACAACGTACTTCGTGTCGTACAAATAATGCCTCCACATTTTGAGAGCGAACACTACATCTCCAAGCTCTAAGTCATGTGTAGTGTAATTCTTCTCGTGAATCTTGAGTTGGCATGACGCGTAGGCTCTGATTTTTTCCCTTTGCATCAAAACTGCGCCCAACCCCTTGTGAGAAGCATCACAGTAAACCATGACGTTTTCACTACCTTCGGGTAAAGCCAAAATAAGCGCACTACACAATTTCTGCTTCAACAGTTGAAATGCAGCGTCTTCCTTTTCACCCAATCGAACTTCACGCTCTTTTGCGTCAACTTTGTCATAGGCTTGGCAGTTTTTGAGAAACCTTCGATAAATCATCGATAATAGCCAGCAAGACCTAGAAATTGACGAATCTTTGTTGAAGTCTTAGGCGATGCTCAATCCTTGATTAACTCAATCTTAGCTGGGTCCACGTGAATGCGTTTACTATCAATCACATGACCAAGAAACTGTACCTTTGAAAGCCAAAATTCACACTTTGAAAACTTGGCGTACAATTCTTCCTTCATAAGTAATCTCAAAATTAACTTAAGGTGCTTTTCATGCTCCTTTTTATTCTTGGAGTAGATCAAAATGTCATCGATGAAGACTATCACGAATTTATCCAAATATGGCTTGCACAACCGATTCATCAGATCTATGAATATCGCCGGTGCGTTTGTCAGTCCAAACGGCATCACTTGAAACTCGTAGTGACCGTAGCGTGTCCTAAACGCCGTCTTTGGAATGTCTTCCTCCCGAACTCTGAGTTGGTGAAAACCAGATCTCAGGTTGATCTTAGAGTAGACTTTTGACCCTTACAACTGATCAAACAAGTCGTTGATTCTCAGAAGTGGATATCGGTTCTTCACAATAAGCTTGTTTAGTTCACGGTAGTTGATACACATCCGAAAAGATCCATATTTCTTTTTGACAAATAGAACCGGAGCTCCCCATGGTGAGGAACTTGGTCTTATAAACCCCTTGTCAGAAAGTTCTTGCAGCTGAGCAGACAATTCTTGCATTTCTGACGGTGCTAATCTATATGGGGCTCTTGCTACTGGTGCAGCACCATGGACTAAGTCGATTTGAAATTCAACTTGTCGAGTCAGTGGTAATCCAGGCAAGTCTTCTGGAAAGACTTCCAGAAAGTCCCGTACAGTCGGCACGTCTTTAAGTCGCTTCTCCTCCGACTTGTCTTCGGTTTCCTTTATCGTAACTTATGCCAAAAAATTGGGCAACCCTTCTTAATATATTTCTAAGTTTGAGTGCACGATATAATTCTCAACTTCGAATTCTTTCCTTCGCCACCTCTATCACCTTGGATTATCAGGACTTCATCTCCATAGGGAATACGCACAATACTTTCATCACAAACGATCACCGCATGATGATTCGCCAACCAAACCATACTGATGATGACGTCAAAACTACCAAGTTCTACGGGTATTAGGTCAATATTGAATGGGTGACCTAGTAATCCTAATGTGCAGCCTCTAAGCACAGTATTGGTTTCAACAACTCTCCCATCGGCTAATTCGACAGCATGCCGAATGTCTAGTGTAGAGGGGATGAGATCAAGTAAAACACTAAAGGTAGTCGACACAAAACTCCTATCGACACCCGAATCAAATAACATAAAAGCATAATGATTGTTGAGAAGAAACGCACACGTGACAACGTTGGAATCTGGGTTAGCTTCTCCTTCTCCTAGCACATATGCCTTCCCTTTAGCTTCATTTGCCTTGTTTCCAGCTATGTTCCCACGATTCTGATTCTTCAACTTGGGACACTCATTCCTGTAGTGTCCTTGCCTTCCACACTCAAAACATGTAGCAATCCTCTGATTCACTATTGGGACCCTCTGTGTAGCTGTAGCGGCAACTGCGTTCTTACAATCCCTGGTCATATGCCCGACCTTGTTGCAATTTCTGCATTTCACAGTACATGGCCCTTCGTGATGTAGCTTACACTTGTTAAAGTAAGGCTAAGGCCCCACATATCCCCTCCTTTCATTGTTACCAGTCGTGTAGGCTCTTACCACATTCTGTCCACCAACATTCTATCTCTTATACAGGGGTTGTTGTATACGGTTGTCTTTCTAGTTGATATCAAGCCTTCTTTTCTTCTCCACTCTTTTAGTAGCATAGCCCTTCAATTTCTGATCCATTAAATTGTTGGCAATCCGGAGAGCATCCTAGAGTCTCGTGGGTTCTGCAACAATCACATTCCACTGGATATTATCCGAGAGACCTCCAATAAACTTCTCGACCCGGTCCTCCTCCTCAGGAACCATTTTGGTGCGCAACATGGTCGACTCTTAAAATCTCTGTGTATAAGCAGTCAGGTCATTACCCTTCACAGTCAAATTCCACAGCTCAGTCTCTATTTTCTAAATTTCATTTCTTGGGCAATACACCTCAGTCATTAATTTCATAAGTTCTCTCCATGACATGGCAAATGCAACATCAACTTCAATGTTTCTTTTATGCGAGTTTCACCAAGTTAACGTATTGTTTAACAGGGTGCATGTAGCATACTTAACTTGGTACTTCTCTGGACAATTGCTGATGTGAAATATTGTCTCTATTTTCTTGAATCATCTTGTCAACCCGACAACTCCTTCAGTTCCTTTGAAGTTGACTGGTTGACACTTCACAAAATCATGATATGTGCACTCACGGGTGACAGGCATATCACCTCTATCATTCCAATTGGGATTTCCATTCCCATTGCCTCCTTTATTTCCGTTTCCATTTCCCCTGCCATTTCCGTTGTCACCATCATCTCCATTCTGGCTTTGACTTTCAACAACCAGTCCAGTAGCATGATTTGCCTCATAAGCAGCCAATGCCTCTACCACTCGTTGGTTAATGAGTTCTTCAATTGCTTCCGGGGTCATACCAGAGCGAGTGATAGTCATGATCTAAACACAAGACATAGCACACGGTGAGATTCGATACGAGGTATAGTTATTATAAATGGTAAATAGGATTTATAAGGTAAAAATACCATAGAACACGCTTTGCCAGAATGAATAAATAACAATAAGAGACGAACACACAAGAGAATCATAATAAGCTTTTCATATCATATAAAAGCATCATAGTCGGTTACAATCAACCCATAATGGGGTACTTGATTTACAATAATACTACCACTAATAACTAGCTCTACCACTAGTCTAAAGTCCATACACAACATCATGATAGTACTACTCTAGGGACGAAAACCCAAACGCCTCGCAGCAAATGCCTCTAATCTCCTAAACCTCAACCTGTCATAGTAACGAAACCTACGGATCTGTCAGAGCTCATCCTCCATAATGCCCATGCATTGCCGAAACCTATCGATTCTCGCACTCTTCATCCTCAAGGTGCCTTGAAGCCTCGCGTTGCTCCTCTCCAAGGACGTAACATGATCAAGCAAACCCTCTCTCTCTACTAGCAATCAAACTCTCGGCCTCTAATTGTCTCTGTCCTACCTCGATATCTGTAATCCTGTTAACGGGAATCTCATGCATGTGGTCATATAACTCCTGCATGGACACATCCAGTCCCATCTGCATAACCTCCATAGACCTATCGGCGCTGACCAGATCAAGATAATCCTCACTAGTAGGCTTGGCAATGTCATCAGCGACTATCGACTCGATGACTCTATCCATCCTGATCTCAACTATGTCTCTCGCACTAGACTCAGCCTCATACTCCCTATCAACTCCAACATTGACCTCAATACTAATACATGCATCAATCCTAGCCTCAACATCCATAGCTGCAACTGTCTCAACAGTCGCAGCATCGGCCTCAATATCTGCCAACACATCTGCATCGATACCCTCCGCAACACTATCCCCCGATGAATAAGAATCTCTAAACCTCTTGCAAGGTGGTAGAAGATCAACACGAGTAGGAACTAATGCTCCTGGAGCAGGGATAGGTAAAGGCACGGTAGCAGCAGGGGACCTACATATCTTGCGAGATGGTTTGGCAGATGACTCAGAAGATAAATCCCCAGCTAACGACTCGGATGTCGTCGGTGGGTACATAGTAGATAATAGGGCAGACCTCCAACGGCGATAGGCCTCACTACCCCGTGAAGTCCTAGTAAGTGGTGGATAAATGAATCTTGATGGTGTAGATGAATCAGCAATGGTGGTAACTGGTGAAGTATGCCCAGATAAAGTCTGATATGAAGTAGAATGCTCAGATAAAGAATGATCTATTGTAAAACGGTCTGAAGATGAATGGTCTGATGATGAACCTGAAGTAAAACGATCAAAATGATGTGATGTGTACCTTAATGCCAAACGATGAGAAGGTAAGGGTTCAACCGTCTTCCTTGCGGTCAAAGCTCTACATGGCCCACCAGGATATGTGTGGTAAAATTGACCGACAGGAATGTCCTGTCCAGGTCGGATAAGAATAGCTCGTCGTCGACGAACTCCGGGTGGTGCAACAATAGGTGAGATGATATTAGTAGATGGTGCAACAATAGTAGGTGGTGCTGGTAGAATGGGAGCAGTAGGGATCTCTAAAGTAGAAGTAGTAGGTGATGATGATCCTGATGGTGAAGATGGTCGTGATGCAACTCTGCTCCTCCATCTAGCAACCATAGCATCATGATCATGCCTCTCGGGCCACTCAGCGTCCGACTCAGAATCGTCTAAACATAGAAAGGGTAAAACCATAGGTGCTACTGGTACATGAGGTAGTGAACCCTCCGATGGACCAGACTCTGATGATGAATGAGTATCTAGCTCAAGTATCCCGGTAGGTGAAGCGACAGTAGCCGCCCACCTTCGGTGCAACAGGTAAGTCAGCCAGTACAACAGGGACCTCAGTAGGGATAGAACCAAAAAGAATGACCCATGGGATAGAGGACCCCACGCTCTCATCCGATGAATCCGAAGAAATAGAGATGACCGGAGCTGCCATAACCTACACAAGTAAAAGTTTATATAAATCCCCTTTATTTGAAACCATGCAAAGTGCGTGCAATGCAAAAGAAAATAAATGTGATGTAAGATATAATCATGGCAAAATTAAACGTAATATAATTATGGAAATGTATTATAATTAATACTCGCATACTTATCGATAGTAATAATATACGTATGCAAGTAGAAACACGTAGGATCACATACTGGTTATAGACCAGAACTAATATACTACCTAGTTCTCTATAACCTTAGCTCTGGATACCAATCTGTCACACCCCAAACGAGGACTGGACGGAATACGTGTCCGAGGGCGTGATGTCATAATATTCATCACACAAGATCAAGGGAACAACCACTATATGGACGTTTGTAAAAGTAAACACTGTTGCAATTGATAAAAATATTTTAAGTCATTACATAATTCAAATGAGTTCAATAGTAATAATACGGAAGCTTAAGAAATTGTTTTTAAAAGACAAAGGTATTTAATGACAGATAAATGTTCTTGAAAATCCGAATATGCATGAGACACCACATTGCACTTCAAGAATAGCTGCAAGCTAAGCACCTGAGAAAAACATGCTAAAACGTCAACATAAAGTTGGTGAATTCATAGGTTTGACTTTGTAATAAGAATGGACCACAAATTTTGCAAAACGTAGGTGACTATTATAACAGATACAATATCACATAAAAAAGTATTTACGTTACGCTAAGCTCATGACATTGAGGCTCAATGGACCGGAAGCATGCATAATGCCAAATAAAACTTGCCATGACAGGTGCCCTAATGGAACAACACCTTAACTTCCGACATGGTATACGTCCGTTGATCCAGTAAGAGCTACTTATCTGGACGGGGATTATCAGTCCAAATAGATCTATTTACAGCACTCGCACTCACTTAACCAGAACGGGCAGTTAAGAAATTAACGGTTTATGATAACTCGAGCATATAAGTTTAAACACTACTTAGGCAACACGTAAACATGATTGGAAAATCGTAAAGCATTTGTGCCTAATGTTTAAAAAGCAAGCAATGTTTCTCACCCCAAATAATAAAGCAAAATAGTAAAAACATAGGGCTATGAACTCACCTTAGCAAGATGAGTAAATTATTATCACGTAAACGAAGAACGATAAACAATCCTAGCTGTGACCTAAAGGGATGACGCGTCTTAGGAAAAAGTAGAATATACGAAACCAAGTACGAAACGCTTATAAGAGAAAGAGACATCCATGTGTGTTTGTGTTTTAGTTTATTTAATAAAACATGACTAAATGAAATTATAAAGTTTATCATCAAGTCCCGGCGTTTATCCGAAAGTTACCATATTTAGAAAGTTTCCATTTAAAGGAAGTTTAAGATTTATGGACGTTAATACCGTCTCCTATATTTGTTAAGTCCAGGATCTTAAAAACGCACTACCTAAACCTAAATGCCTAACTACCAAGTCCATCTCGCTAATAAAAGCAAAAGCTACTAATTTTAGAAATTTTTCGTTTTTAGAAACCCAGACTTCACAAGAATATGTTCATGACTTTTCTAATGTTCTTACTTAGTATACTAGTGTTACTTTATGCTTTGCCAACATTTTAAAAGCTCAAATCAACCCGAAAGTGTCCAAAAACCTATTTTAGATTCCAATCAGCAACTATATTAGTTATTTTTCCGAAAAGTGTTCCAAAATTCATTTCGCTATAACTTGGACATTTTAAATCCGTTTTTAGTGTTCGATATATGAAAATCTATCTATTTGAAACAAGCTATCCAAAAATTACCTTCTCGGCTAATGAAAACATTTTCAAGTCGCTCAAAACCTCAAAACAAAAATGGATCAACAACCTTATATTTCGCAAACGCCTCCATAAATCCGTCCAAACTTCACAATAGTGCTTATTCTAACCCAGTCCCCTCACTACTAATCCAACCAACAAAATCCACTCTTAATCTATCCTAATCCTATCATCATCTTTGTTGCAACACACAAGCTCACTCATCCTTACTAACTAACGAAACTTAATTGAAGATACTTCCATTTTCTTTTAAAAGGTTTACAAAAACTTATTTCACTTTCTTTTATAAAAGTTTCACAAACACATGAAGTCATAATCTTGAATAAGAACTTAAGAACAAAAGAGAAATCAAAGAAATGTTCAAGAAATGCTTACAAGATATGAAGAACAAGAACAACAATACAAAATCTATAAGAAAAAGCCCTAGATCTTGAAAAACCAAACAATAAATTTTGAAACCTTAACTTTAAATCTTGAACAAAAACCCTTAAATCAAAGAACCAACACTTATAACCACCTTAGATAACCTTAAATATCAACATAGTATGCTTGGATCTTGCAAGAAATCAAAGGAAATGGAAACCCTATGAGGGTGTTCTTGGCCGTGGGTTATGGAAACAAAAAGAGAGAAGAGAAAGGTTTTTGGTGAGGCTTGGAAGTGATGTGTGACCTAGAAATGTTATAAAGAGGGTTTATATAAGGAAGGATTAGGGTTTTTGAGATGTCTTGGCTCTAGCCAAGTGGCTTAAGCCACTTCTTATTATCCTTGTTGTGCGTCTGGTTTTAGGAGCAAGAGGGGATAGACCAAGCAACTTTTCCTAGCCATGGTTCAAATCACATGGTTTTGGTTCATGGTTTTAGTCAAAACAAGGGAATGTGACAAAATATATCATATGCTTATGTTGCATGGGAGAAGTGTGCATGAAAATGACACATGAGTGTGTCATTTTCACTTCTTTCTTAAACATGTGCATGCATAATTCAAAATAAAGGTAAAAGATGCTTCAAGAATTAATTAGAGCTTATCATTTTTGAACTTCTTGAATATGGGAGGGCATAGCACGAAATTTTGATGTTAATAAACGTAACGAATGAAAATTTCCGTGTTCCCGTTTGACCTAAAATGATAAAACCGCGAAACGCACACGAGAATGTAAAAATTGCAAACGCAAACTACGTAACACTAATAAATAATTAAATTAAGAATAATATGAGTAGACTAAACTTAGTCAGGCGTCGGAACGCTTGAGTGAGTTATACACTTGGACGTATGAACCGATACGAGCCTAGTATGAGATGAGGTTCGTATCAATTGGTATCAGAGCTAGCCCTACCTTTCGAGGTTCCAACACTCGGAGTGGTGGCTTGGACTCAAAGAGGGGTGCCAACTGTGGCCAACATAGCCGTAACCAACGAGGTTAGAGTGGTGGTTTGGACCTAAAGAGGGGTGCCAACCATGACCAACATAGCCGTGACCAACGAGGACGTTGGTTATTCAAAGGGTGGGGTATTGATATGATCGCACATCGACCAAGTATGTGATTGGTTGATGGTTTATAATGTCTAGGTGTCCCCTTTCAAACAAGCTAGATTTTTGAGTGAGGTCTACACTTGGACTTATGAACCGATACAAGCCTAGTATGGGATGGTTCGTATCAATACGATACCGTTTTTTAAAATAATACGCCGGATATTTTGGGTGATTACCAAAATATCGGCCATCAAACTTTCTCCAACAAGATCACGTTCACGGTAGATGTAGTTACGGTGATTTGAACTTTCGGCTTCTTGTTCTTGCAACAATTGCTCATACCGAAGTTGTTGCATAATCATCTCCATGTCATCTATATCAAGATCGGTCATACCACTGGTTGAATCACTCATGTTTATTTGTTACGATGTAGTTGTGTAAAAGTTTGTTAAAGTAAGGTAATATTTATATTGTAAAAGTGGATATAATTTCTTTTTATTTATTTATTAAATGTATAACGGATACATTTCAAACCAAACTAACGGTTAGATTCTTTGTCTTTTTGTTCCTCACTTCCCTTCCAAAGTATCGAACGGCGAGAAACGACGAGGGGGCCTGGTATGGTGGCGAGCAAGTGGGAGCTGTCACGTCGAAAACGGCGAGCTTCCTCGTCACCATACTTTATGCTCTTAAAAATGTTTTATTATTATGTTTGTTATGTTTTGTTGAGTAATTTTAATATTTTTTTGTTTGTTGATGTGATTAATAGCTCCTCCTAAACCCTGGAGCAACTGATTCTGGTAACCTGGTTCTAGAACTTATTTTAAGCTGTTTTGAGTCCATCATCTAACAAATAATGATTTAATTCCTCTCTTTATAGTAGTAACTATATTTTCCACACTATAAAACAACATTTTTCACGCACTAAATTTTCATTTGATTGATTAACAACATTAAGTGAATATTTATTTAGAACATTTTGAAATGAAAACATAAACATTTATTTTGAGACAAATGGAATTTGTAATAGGAGAAAGCGACTCAACGTGACAAAAAGAACAACCGACTACTATATAGAATGTTTTGTTAAATAGTAAAAGTTAACGTGACAATAAGTACAACCAATATATAGATCAAGGGTTGTTTTATAAGTTAAAATCAAACAAATCATCTTATATATATTAATGCAAGGATAAAGATCCTTTAAAGTTTATTTGAACTTTAGAGGTAAAGTTCTCTCACAAGAATAAAGAAAACCGGGTCTCGCAGTAGGCCCCGGTATTATCTATGTGAGAGAACTTTACCTCTAAAGTTTAAATTTCCTTAATGTAAAGTAAAATACATATATTACAGTGGTGCACAGTTCACACAAATCTCTCACGCTCCCCCACACTCTCACAGCGGCGCGTGTCAGTCACTCGTCATCTATCACAAAAACTGCAGTTTTGTAGTTCAGGTACTATTTAACTGAGTTCTTTAAATAAATTTTACATTACAACGTGGTTATTTTGTTTTTTACAGTCATTTTCTTAAAATAAGTGCTTTTTTTTTCTTTTTAACCCTAAGTTAGGGTTTTATGTGTTGATGACGTGTATCTTGAAATAAATGTTGTGTGATAAATGTGGAATAAATTGAATATCGATATGATAAAAATGAGACTATTTTTAATTTTTTTTTTTTTTTGGGGTTGTTTGTTTGAAGATATGTTTGGGCTTTATGTGGTTTTCGACTTATGTTATTTAGAAACCTTTTGGCTTATATAAGTTTATTACGACATTATACATGCCGAAAATTGTCACAAGAAATGCCGCAAAAAAACCCTATAAACAATAAGCCCGCCTTATAGGGGTGTTTGTTTCGGCTTATGGCTTTTTTGGTTTTGGGTTATTTTTCACTTTTTGTGGCTTATTTTAGAAATTTTTGGCTTATATAAGCCGAAAAGTTTCAAAATAAGCCACAAAAAGTGAAACATAAGCTCAAAGACAAAATAAGCCATAAGCCGAAACAAACACCCCAATATAAACTCTTCAAAAAAGGTTTTGCTAAACAAAGCGGCATAGCCGTGTGCTAACTAATAAGCGTGATGTCGCGGGAGAAAATAGTTTAACCAATTTTTTTGGCAAACAACTTTTTCGGCCGTTTGCTTCTTGTGACAATTAATTTGTTGGCGAATTATGTTTTGTGGTTGTAACTGCATTTTTGCTATTTTGTTTTTTATATTTTTTCTATACTTAATTTTTAATTAAAGGATTCGGGTTCCGGTATGTGAATAGCCTTTCAACCTAGAAGTTGTGGGTTCAAGTCTGATTGGAGACATGCGAGATAGAATTTGTGGGATGAGTGAGGTATGTTGTAAAATTTTGCCGTTCTAGAAAAAAAAAGGACTCGGGCAGGGGCGGATGTATTTGAAAGATATGGAGGGCAGTGCCCTTCATAAATAGCCCAAAAATAACAGATTTTAATGGTTTTTTTTTATTATTGGGCTTTGCCCTCCATTCAATTTTTGACCTCCCCCCCACTAAAACTTAAGTCCAAATATTATTGTCCATATCTCTAATCAGATACATCACATATTCTCAAGAATTGTCAAACGAACATCCACCACAAATGACAATTCACGACTCATTTTCTTCCCCAAAATCAGAAACCCTCAAAATTTTCCCCAAAATTTCATAATTCATTGATCAACATTTGCATAATTGCATCTTTTGAGTGTGGTAACTGGTAAGTGTTAACCCTAAGTCCTTAACCTCAATTATAATTTTGTGAATTATATAATTGTGTTATAAATTACAAATTGTGCTATTGTTAGTTTGTTACTTTGTATTTACTCTATTAGATAAAAATACATAGATTGGAAAAATCATTTTAATCTTGTGTTAGAAGTTAGATTTTAGAACAATGGTGTTCTTGTCCATTGCCCAGTAGCCCAGTAGGTATATTCTTAAACAATGGCAGTAGCTTTGTTTAATTTTGTTACTTATACTTTTTTCAAGTTTAGTGTTCTCGTTATTTTGCGGAGAATGTCTAGTAAATGAATGTCTAACTTTTACTTTGTCCTTTCAAAAACAGGGATTTGTTTGTGTTATATGGAAACACATTATAAATATGGAAGCATACTATAAACGAAAAGCACCATCTTCGTCAACATCGGATCATGTTAACTAGAATATCTTCTTTTTGCGAAAAACATAATATTAAAGTGTTAAACATGGATGAAGTATATGTTAATCCAAGTGGTCGGAGACGAAGGGTCAATATTACTAATCGCTATTTCTTTGAGGTTGAATGTTTTAACACGGTTGTGGATATGCAAATTCAGGAGTTTAGTGATCGTTTTAGTGAGGCGAGCACCGAATTACTTACAAATATGGCTTGTTTGAATCCACTTAGGGTCCGTTTGGTTTGTGGGGGGGGGGGGGGGGGGGGGGGGGGGTTTTGGATGGTTTGACTTATCTCCTAAAATTGATTGTTTTGGTTGTATTTTGAAGTCTGAGGGGTTTTAAGATCACTTACTAATATTAGGGATAGAGAAAAGTAGGGGTGTTTTAAGGGGTTTTAAAGACAACGTGGGGCCATAGGTTTTTTTTACCTCTCATTTTTTTATCCCTTCACTATTGAAATAAAATAATTTTTTAAATTTATATTTCAATAATTTATTATATCTTATTAATTTATTTTTGTTCTGCTCATATCTCAAATCTAAAATCCAAATCTTAAACCAAATTCGAAATCCAAAACCAAATCCAATCCTAATCCTGAAACCCAAATATGGCTTGTTTGAATCCACTTAAATCATTTGCTCAATTCGACATATCAAAGTTAGTGAGGTTGAGTGAGTTGTACCCAAATGATTTTGATAGCGTTCAAAGGATGGAACTCGAGTGTCAACTCAATTTGTATTATGCGAATGTGACAAAAGATAAGAGTTTTTGCGACTTAAATAGTATCGCCGACCTCGCTATAATGATGGTGAATAAAAGAAAACACATTTCTTATCCGTTGGTGTATCGGTTATTAAAGTTAGCTTTGATTTTGCCCGTTGCAACCGCAAGTGTAGAAAGATGTTTTTCTGCTATGAAGATTATAAAGCTATGAAGATTATAAAGTCTCATTTGCGGAATCGAATTGGTGAAGGATTCCTCAACAATATAAGCTGTCATTTCTGTTTTTGCACAACGACATTTGTAAAGGTAATATTTTTTGCCCCCCGTTGTGAAATTTCTAGTTCCGCCACTGGACTCGGGTATATGTAGTTAAGATAACATTGAATATGAATGGATTTCTCAAAAAAATTTATGACTTGTTTTTAGTTAGCGTTTGAGGACTTTGGAAACGAAAATTTACTGCAAGCGACAAAATTGGTGGGATTTTGCACCTTTTGGACCGATTCTTTAGGCCTTTGGAATTTTGCACCTTTCGGACCGATTCTTAAGGCCTTTCAAAATTTTTTATAACTTGTTTTGATTACGTGTCGAGTTCTTATTGGGCCACTTAGATCCGCAGCTCCTTGCACGGGGACGGATAGTCCTAATTCGATAACGCCGATAAATCGGTCCAAAATGTGCGAAGTGCTCTGATTTTTGTCTCTGGCTGAAAACTTCTCTTTAAAAAAATGAGCAAACAGAGTTTAATGTTGCGTATAAACATGATTAGTAAATTATGATCCAACATTTTCCTTAATCAAGTATTTGATCATTATTGTCACTTAAAGTAACATTGTTATTTTATAGCTAAATAGTAAATACTGTCTTTGAATAAGTTGATTGTGTACTTAGTGCTAATATATATTTCATTATAAGATGCTTAAATCGAGCGAATGATTCATAAAGCGAATCATTGTTCCATGGAAATTACACTGAATTCATTCTTAGGATTTGAGAAGCCGAGACGAGTAAATAATTTGAGATTACTTAATAAACCTTAGTATCTCTTATCTGGAAAAGAAAAAAAAAGTTTTCTAAACCTGATTATAGCAATGTCTCTGAATAAGCTGATTATCTCGCATTCTCGCTGTTAAATCTCCATCTTACTCTTTATCTATAAAAGTAGCGGAAGATGCTTTTGTTAAGTTTTAGGAAGTTGAAGAGTAGTAATTTAAGATACTTGTTTCTGTTAATAATTATCCTGCAATTTGTGTTGATGTTTGTTCAACAACAAAAGAGTTTTCATTGTTTGAACTCCAATCATCGTATGGGGTTGTTTTACGAGAATGTCTATTGTAGTTATATATTCTTTGAGCAGCTAACATTGTAAGCTGTTTCAATATGATAAATCTGCTTCAGTCTATTTAATAATATCCCGTGTTTAGACATTGGCGATAATATGGTTGCCTATTTGCTTGTTTTGATGACAATATGTGTATAGTGGTTATATTGCAACTCAACTTTTTGGTACTATAATTATTAGGTTGACTCCCTCCCATTAATCACCACAAGATAAAAAACTATGTTGCAACAATTCTTCTTGGATCATGAGGGTACTAGTATATACCAAATTCCTCCAGAGGTTTGGGATGAAATTATGTTAAGAGTTGATGCATTTGAAGTGTCAATGGTAAGGGTTGCGGTTCAAGAATTTAGAGGTGCTCTGACGTATGAACAGTTTGTTCAAAGGTCCGTTCAACATTCGTGGTTTTTAGCAATGAGGTGAGGACTGGTCCTTTATTCACTCTCAAGCAGATTCTACCCTGGGTTTGCTTAATGGGATTCGTTGGAGTGACAGGGCTAGTTGGCGTTTAGATGACTTGCTTAATGATGTTGTTATTCAAGGCGATGCATTTGATCTGTTATGCTCCAATGGGAGTTACTTTCTCTTCTCGAGGACAAGGTTTCGTCCTAGATCGTTTGATTTGATCGTGGTGAATATCACCTCCGGTTATGTCATGGTTATAGATTGTCCCTACCCTATCGGAGCGCATGCCTTAAGCTTTAATAGAGAAAGTATCAAGCTTAATTTGGAAGTTGTAGCTAACGATTTAAGCTACGAGATTGTCCATGTTCTTGAAGATCATCAAGCACTAATGCCGGTGTTGTGTGTGTATAACAGTATCCTTGAGGAGTGGATATTCATCAAACAGGCAACCTTGCTAGCTAGACACCCAAAATCCGCGTTCTATGATCCTTCATTCTGCACCTCCCTGATACTATGTCTCTTTGCTAAACGACTTGCTTACTCATGTCTACCGACAAGGAGAAGATGTCCCCCAAGTTCCTTTCAATTATGGGAAACACGTTCCCAGAAACTTAGTGAGCCCAATACTTGAATGAGAGTCGAGTAACACTGCACACTACTCCGAGGGTGGGTTTCGAGGGGTGGGTCGCCCCCATCATTAAATCCACTCCACTACTGTATGGACAACACTGTGATATCATTCGAGACGTGAACTTCACGACCCAAAGGCGGTAGCTGACATATATAACCACTCCGAGAACCATGGTACTAGTGGATTCCAACCAAAAGATGTCGTCGCTGAGCACCACAGGGTGAAATGGTTCAAAGTATTGTCGGACTTGTGCTCGTAACGACTTCAATCAGGGGTTATCTTGAACAGTTGGATGTCTCGAATGATATCACAGTGTTGTCCGTACAATGGAGTGGATTTAATGATGGTGGCGACCCACCCCTCGGACCCGTGGAGTAGTGTGCAACGTTACTCGACTCCCATCTAAGTATTGGGCTCACTACGTTCGTGGGAACGTGCTTCCCATAATTGAAAGGAACTTGGGGGACATCTTCTCCTTGTCGGTAGACAGGAGTAAGCAAGTCGTTTAGCAAAGAGACATAGTGCCAGGGAGGTGCATAATGAAGGATCATAGAACGTGGATTTTGGGTGTCTAGGTGCTGATTTCCGGCGAGTAAGGTTGCCTGTTTGATGAATATCCACTCCTCAAGGATACTCTTATACACACACAACACCGACACTAGTGCTTAATGATCTTCAAGAACATGGACAATCTCGTAGCTTAAATCATTAGCTACAACTTCCAAATTAAGCTTGATACTTTATTAAAGCTTAAGGCATGTGCTCCGATAGGGTGGGGACAATCTATAACCATGACATAACCGGAGGTGAGATTCACCACGATCTAGGACGAAACCTTGTCCTTGAGAAGTGAAAGTAACTCCCGTTGGAGCATAACAGATCAAACGCATCGACTTGAATAACAACATCATTAAGCAAGTCATCTAAACTAATCTGCCAACTAGCCCTGTCATTCCAACGAAACCCATTAAGCAAACCCGGGTAGAATCTGCTTGATAGTGAATAAAGGACCGGTCCTCACCTGATTGTTGAAAACCACGAATGTTGAACTTTTGAACAAACTGTTCACCTGTCAGAGCACCTCTAAATTCTTGAACCGCAACCCTCACCCTTAACATTATTCCATCCTGAACCTCTGGAGGAATTTGGTATATACTAGTACTTTCATGATCCAAGAAGAATTGTTGCAACATAGGTTGATCCAACGATTATTCAGTTTGTCGGAACACCAAAATTGGATGAAAAAACCATGTCACTGTTGAGAAAAAATTTGCACAAGTATGGCCCCTGTCATGTGTTGGTAATTTTAGTGTTATCAACTTATTTTATGTAATTGTGTTTTACTTTGAGACTACAAGTTTAGCTCATGACGGGTTAGGAGGTGCGGAGTGCACACTCGTTAAAGTTAGTTTGATACCGCCAGGACAAAGACGCGGGTGTCAAGGGGGCCGCGCCCCCTTGCGGGGTCAAGGGGCAGAGCCGACACAATGGTTGGTGTGTAACTGAAAGCAACTGAATTTCAGTTATGATTATAAACAGGTTTGGTCTCATTTGCAGAATAGAACATTAACTAATATTCTAAGGTTTCTGGTCGATTTCTTGTGCCTTAGATTTCGATTGTCAATCTGTCTTATCCGATTAAGGACTTCGTGAACCCGAGGCATATAGGGTCGAAATACTTTAATCTGAAAGTGATTACACAATTCAGATTGATATCCAGATTATAAACCATTCACACACCAGATAATATTCATACAAAGATTAAAGTATTTCCTGGTTTTAATCATGGGAGACACTGTTAAGGATATGACTACGACGTTTGAGAAGTTAGAT
>BQNB010145748.1:0-14312 GCA_026074375.1 Tanacetum coccineum
TTAACATAATCCGAGATGGAACTTTATAAGACCATCTTGACGTTATTATTGACAAGCTAGGAGATCTCTGCAAACTAGTGGTTGGTTTTTCCAAGTCTATAAACATAGTAGATTAATAGAGGGATGTTGCTTTTTCAACATTTGCTGATGTAGGACGCTGATGGAGATGGTAAAAACTGGTAAAGGGATGGAAAGAGTTTGACTTTGGCAGTACCTCGGGTCGTTTGAAGAACTGACTATTCCTTACTTGTGGTATGTCACACTGGCTGCCTAAGTCGTAATGAATCATCTTTCGTTGTTTACGAATAGTAGAGGTGGCAATATGGATCTATTTACTTATGAATAGTTGATATGGAAATCCAGTTTCAAACAGTTTAAACTAAAAAGAATTTGGCTTAGTACTAGACATGGCAAATAATTGCTCAATGCCTATTGTTAATACATACAACCAAACAGTTGAGTCCGGGAATTAAACGTTTCACAGAAAACTGATCTTGTGGCTAAAATTTTGATGAAAATTCAAGATTTGATGGGGGTTTGATTCTTGGGATCTTTAATTAGTTGTTTGTATCATGTGTCAATTATTGTATTTGATAAAATGCCAAGAAAAAACCTTGGCATAAGTTTCGTCTTCAACATATGCTTCAAGCCGTTTTGTGGTTGTTTTATCCATATTTGATAGGGACTAATATGATAGAAAGCCAAGGTTTTTTCCTATTCTACGCATCGAGCACTCTCTTAACTGAAAATTCAGAGTTTGTTGGGTTCTAAAGTCGTCTTTGTACATAGTGGGATTGTTCCGCTTTTGGGAGCGTCGGTTGTGTCTAATAATATGATCTTTCTCATTTAGATCACAATGATAGTTCAATCTTTATGTTGTGCAAGCAACAGTTACGTAAGTTCATGTTTGTTTTCTTGTTAAAGAAATTGCGTGTTTCAAATCCGAGGTTGATATCATAAGTTCTGGATCCCATGTTTAAAACGAAAAGGTTGATATCATAAGAAGAAACTTGTGAGCAAGACCACAAGATACATGCGATGATGTGAAAATCGGTACTTTAAATGTCTTAACCTTATATGCCTACTATTTAAAAATATCAAAGCCAGTATCGAAAATGAACTGCTATAGATAGTAAAAAATTTGGTGGTTCCATTAATTGGCAAAACAATATTTATCATTTAAGCACAAGATTAACTCTGAAGTAAAATCAATGCTAGCAACCATCATGCTCAGTGTCACCTTTACTTAACACATGAACCAACAATAGTTGACGAAAAAAATCATCTGTTAATGATTTGGAAATGCGAAATATGTAAAAAAAAGCTTAGGTGTAATGACCCGCTCATAACTAAATCATGAACCAATATATAACGATATCGGTGCCAACTCTAGTACACAACCTACGTTAAACATCACTTGCTTAAATCTCCATATAAGAAAAATAACACCAAAATTGCTCGTACCTTTCTTAGGTGAGTTCTCAATTCTGCCTAGGTGAGGCTTTGGGAATTCTGAGATGTTGGAGCAGCTGCAGTTGCATCAGAAGAATATGCACGAGGTTGATAACCACCGCCATAAGAGCCTCCATAAGCTGGTGGTTGTTGTGTGTCATATGGTGGTTAGGCATATCCGGCAGTACTATAAGCAGGCGGAAAACATGTATAGCTCATACGCTAAATGCTAAATGGGGATCTACATATATGATAACGTGTCCTTTTTAACATGAATTACTTTGAAAACATGTCCCATTTGTTCTCTCAAAGTTCATATGTACAGCAGACAGTGTTTCTCAAAATATATATGATGAATGAGAATGGAGTAATTGAACATATATAGCTCATAACTTGAGTACTAAACCTTCAATGTGTAAAGTATCGTAAAATGGTTAATTTTGTGTACTTCTGGTATGAAAAAATTGCAGAATTTTTAGAGATGAGAAGAGGAGTTGGGAAATACTAAGTTTTGTCATCATTGAAGTTTGGTCTATAATTGTTGTTTTTCAAGCTTCAGAAACAGAATTTAGAGGTAATTTGCTCATAATGATTATTTTGCTCGGTTTAGTTGTATACATGAAGTTTGGTCTATTCTTAGTAGTAAATAAAGTTTGGATGTTTCAAGAAGAATAAAAAATATATATATATAAATACGTGTAAACAGTAATTTAATAAATAAGAAAAACATACAATTGACCTCGAAATGATGCTTTCTTTTATTACACTCAACAAGAAGGAAACTCCGTCACCAAGAGAGTGATGTAAACGCACTTGTATGCAGCTTGAGATCACCTTGACCCCTAACAAGGCTGGCAACAATGTTCGCTTAGACAGACCCCTTAATTGAGAGGTCCACCGGAGGTTATTATTACTCAAATGCGATTTTTAGTAAGCAAATACATTTGGAAAACAAACAAAAACGAATGCATTATTTGAACAATCTTAATTCACTTTATAGACACACAAGACATTCATGCCAAAAGCTAAAAGATATATATTATCAGTCTAATAATCCCCCGATGAGAGTTTAGTGCAACAAAAAATGCATCATGCATAAAGTACAACTGAAAGTGCATGTTGCACGCCACAACACACATGTATCATTAGGTAATACATCAAAAAGAAAAGCAGGAAATGTTTCAACTATGGTCCGAAAATCGGAAGCTTTTTAGTTTTGTGACATATTTAGGCTTAATCAACGGTCCATCAGGATAGTTTTTGTTGCTGACTACGGCTGGCTTACATTAACCTCAAAAGACGAAGCTTTTTTATCTTTACAACCACAGTAAATAAGTATGTGAGGAGAATATACTGGGTTATGATAGTTGAAACCACCACTATCAGTCAACCTATGCACCATTCCAGTAAGCTGGTAGAAGTCTTGAGGATCAGAGGAACCATCTACAGAATAAAATCATTAATCGACATTGAAAACTCAATATATTACTACTATATAAGTCATCTGATATAGGCATACAACGCTCAAGGGTTCAATTATGACCAGAAGATCTATTACATGTTTAGCAATTGGGATTTCAACTTTGAAAGTTGCATCAAGGGGAACCAAAAAGAGCCAAATCCTAATGTTCAAACAGCAAGAAATAAATGGAAGACTAACCTTCCACAGTTTCATACTCGAATTCGGATTCTAGGCGAGGTTTGACTGATGGTCTGTTCCCTGCATGAAAGATAAGGCATCAAGCAACAAAACACCAAAAGAAAATTTTTAATTTATGCAGCTTACTTAATCTAATAAAGTGCTATGTAGTTTATTGGGTTAGTTAGAGGTAACAAGCACTTTATATTAGAATAAAAATATGACTTCCAATTCCTTCGACCTGTTTCAGCTTTGGTTAGGTTTTAAAAATGACCCCCTTGGCCCGTTGGTGATGAGATATGTAACCCAAATCAACCCATTTTCATACAAATGGGTCAAAATTTATCACCTCTAACTGTTTTTATTAATTATAAAGTGTGAATTGCAAGTTTGTAACAAGCACAAAAGAGAGCATGTCAATGGGTTCTAAAAAGAAAGTGATAACCGAATCCGGACATGTCCGTATATTCACATACCCTTTGGTTCACGCTCCGTTAGTACAAAGTTCTGCAGTGTCATTTTTCCGTTTTCAGTAACACATTCGACTCTGGTCTCATACACTCCACGTATCCCTTGTTCAATGGCCTCTATGGTCATGTAGAAGATATACTTCAAGGTCAATTTATAGAATTTGCACTCCATGTATTCAGCCCCGCTGACCTGGTTGTCTTCATCTTTGTTAACATACTAACAACATAGAATTAATTCATGTAAGCAAAACAATTAGCAACAGAGACAGTCTCAATAGTTGAAAACAGGTGGAGGGAATGTAACCATACTAGTTTACAAGATTTGTCAAAGGTGTTAACCGCAAATTTTCCAAGTAAATCAACAACCATAACATCATCAACCGTATGTAAATGTTTCTCATACGGATACTGTTCATGTTTATTTGCTTCCTGCCACAAACACGAATTATGTGACGAGATATTTATGTGCCAGAATTATGGATGTAGGTTTATATAGATGAGAAGAGAAAACGAGGGTCGAATATACATACAG
The DNA here is from genome assembly GCA_026074375.1 of Tanacetum coccineum. Lineage (NCBI taxonomy): Eukaryota > Viridiplantae > Streptophyta > Magnoliopsida > Asterales > Asteraceae > Tanacetum > Tanacetum coccineum. The sequence goes on from BQNB010145748.1 coordinate 4,094, forward strand.
CTTTATCTGTCACTATAAACAAATTCCATATTTTCTGCTCATCTTTGTTCATCGGATAACTACCGTGGTAATTATAGGAGCTCCCTGAATAAGAAAGACACACACACATATCCACATTATCGTAGATTAGAAACTTACATCTTTGTTTTCATCATAATACATGTGAAATTGTATTGACCTAACTTATTAATGATAAGAGTGCAATAATAAAATAATAATAAAAAATCGTATGTAGCGTTGTAATAATTTTTTCTAACACAAGTAACATTAATAAGGAATGGGAATACATACAGGTTATCTTGATCTTCTTCTTCTTCATCTTGGGTTTGAGTTTGGGTTTGGGTTTGAGTGGTGTGGGAGGCTTCGGAACATGGGCCATGAAGGAGGTTTCGGGGTCGCTGCAAGAAAAGGGTATTGAGTACAAGAACAAAAGGAGATAAGAAAAGGGTATTAATTATCTTTAACTGTTTACAAGCTAAACAAAAATATAAAGGTAGCTAGAGAACATACTATTTCCAGCCACATGGCAGCTGATTAGTCACTTTGTAGTACGCAACAGCAGCGCAAATATAGGGCTTATAATATTCCAATTTGCTTTTTGCAAACCTGTTGTTGCTGTTCAGCTTTACAGACTCGTTCAATTTAGCTACTTTCTGAATCAGATCATACAGCCTCTTTGGAATTTCAGATGGCGCTGTCATGCACAACAATTGCAATAATTAAGAAAGACTTCAATAGTTAATGAAGTTGTTGTTAGCATCAATGGCGGCTAAGAGAAAAGAAAGTCATGCATACTTGTGCTTATAGTTGATATTTGTTGGTCTTTAAGAGGTGCAACCTTAACCTGGAAATCAAAATATAACAATGATGATCGACAACAACTGGAAAATTTCATATATCCAAAACAAAATAAACTTACTTTTGATGATGATGCTACATCAGGTTTTGATGATGATGCTGCATCAGGTTTTGATAATGATGCTGATGCTTTCCTTTTCCTTGTTTCCATTTCGAAACCCTAAAGGTTTGGGATTCACAGATGTAGGATTGGTTAGGGTTAAGGTAGGTGTTATTTGAGTCGGGTTGAGTAATTCAAGAAGCTAGTTGTGGCCCGGTTATCAGGTTGAGATTGGGCCGAGTGTTATCTCACTAAAAAGGGCCGAAATCGTAAAAAAAATTTCAAAGCCCCAATTTTATGGCTTATTTTTGAATACTTTTGGGCTGAATCAAGTTTAAATTACCACAAAATTTTGAATTATGCACACCAACTGTTAGATTATTTGTCACTACTGGGAGTTTAGTGATTTGTTTCGGTTTATGAAACATAAGCTCATTTGGGCTTCTATTTCGTAAGCCCCAATTTTATGGCTTATTTTTAGACTTACGGGCATATATAAGTTTATCATATCATAATAAAGTTATATAAGCCCACAAGTCTCAAAAATAAGCCAAAAAATTAGGGCTTATGAAATATAAGCCCAAATGAGCTTATGTTTCATAAGTCGAAACAAACACCTTAGGATCTTTGTCCTTAGAAATTGTATGTTGTTTAAGGGTTTTTTTGTATATAAGCCGAAACAAACACCTCCTTATTTGTGGGCTTATGAGTTTACTAGCTACAAGGTAGCGTCTTTTACAAGCATGATTAAAACATCAAAAATGGAATTATCTAAAGCTTGGGGGTGTTTGTTTGTTTAAGCTTATTTATGGGCTTACGACTTTATCTGTTTTTGGCTTTTATTTCATAAGCTCATTTTGTCAGCTTATCTTGAAACTTGTGGGCTTTTATAAGCCCATAAGGGGGTGTTTGTTTTGGCTTATATGTGGGCTTATGAGCTTATTTGATTTCGAAGCTTATATAGCATAAGCCCCAATCTTCCGGCTTATTTTGGGACTTGTGGGCTTATATAAGTTTATTATATAAGCTTTTTATATAGGGGGGCTTATGGCTTATCTTGTTTTCTGCTCACATTTTATGGCCTATTTTAAAACTTATATAAGCTTATTATGAGCTGATAAGCTTATATAAGCCAAAAAGTTTCAAAACAAGCAAGAAAAAATGAGCTAATGAAACATAAGCCAAAAACCAAATAAGTAGTTATTTACCATTTAATGCATGTAGTTGCTTACAGTTAACCCATGGCTAGGCACTATTTCCTGCAATTGATTGATTAAGGAAATGATCGAGCATTTGTCTTGTTTAGGATTTGTGTGGGATCGTCATTGGGTGGTTGTGAATTCCAGAGGCAGAGGATGCACTCAGCGGGTCGAACCAAAGCTTGCTCTCATTCAAGTGGAGCTGCCGAGAGAGGCTTTTTCTCTTGGTTGGGTGCCCACTAAGACGTCTTACATGGGTAAGTATGCTATCCTTCTAACCCCGAAGGTTATGTTTAGCAAGATTTGAGTCGATTTGGATTAATTTTAGAGATCCGATTGCTGAAACGGAAGAAGTGAATCTTTTTTTTTGTTGAACTCTGTTAAAACGGGTACAAATTTGTCCAAAGTGAATTGATCGTTAATTTGTTAAAAGAATAAGTATTGTTTCAAACTTTTAACCGTGAAAGTTTTGTAATTTAATTAAGTTAAACCAAACTACGCTTGATCGTTAACAGTTTTTGACCCGTTAGATAACTCTATGAGTTTGCTTCCATATGAGTTTCTAAGCGGAAATTCACTTGATCTGTTTCCGACAGTGGTACGTGCTCCTGGGATGGTGGAGCTTAAGGTCTCAATGACTAAACCATCTTTATCATCTGATGGGGTCTCGGTCTGGGAGTGGACAGGCTCGGCCTTGGATGAGGGAGACGAAGCTGCCAAATGGTTCACCGAATTTCTTGGGAAACCGAGCCGCTTGGTGCGCTTTAATGAAGGTACACTAATCAAACTCATTTCTACAGTATGCTACGAGTAGTATTTTGTTGATATAGAATTATAGCATATAAGCATACAGTACCTAAAGATTACTTTGGTCTGCTTTCTGTATATAGAGTCGGAGACTAGACCCATTGACCCTCAGTATGCTACTAGATTTAATGTGAAATTTACCGATGCTTTCCAGTTTCTTTTAATCTCCCAGGTTAGTTTTGTTATAAAATTGTCGTTACTATTAATTCTATTGTCAACCTTACAATTTTATAACAAAATTAATTCTATCGTCAACCTTACCATTCTTTGAGTAAACTATTTGAAAAATGAACCCCCCCCCCCCCACCCCCCGCCTGCCCCCCCCCCAACCCCCCCCACCCCCCCCCCCCCCCACCACCACAGACCCCCCCCCCCCTCCCCCCCCCCACCCCCCCCCCCCCCCTCCCCCCCCCGCGCCACCCCCCCCCCCCCCCCCACCCCCACCCACCCAGCCCACATACCCCCCCCCCCCCCCCCCCCTCCCCCCACCCACCCCCCTCCCCCCCGCCCCCCCGGACCCCCCGTCCCCCCCCACCCCAGCCCCCCCCCCCCCGCCCCCCCCCCAACCCCCCCCACCCCGCCCCCCCCTACACCCCCCACTCTTTTACCTTTTGTTAGCCCACCCCCCCGGCCCCCCTCCCCCACCCCCCCCCCCTCGAGTCTGCAGGCTTCTTATGGATGCGTGAATGAACCCAAAGGAACCGGTTAGCATAAACCGATTTAGACCCAAGTATGTCTTTCAATATACTGATCTTTTATCGATACTTTAGCCTTTCTGTTAACAAGTTTCTTACCACGGAACTTTTTAACTTATGCAGCATCTTTGTGGACGGTTGTGAACCATTTGCTGAAGACCTTTGGAAACAGATCAAAATTAATGAGATGAATTTTCAAGGCGTTATGCTATGCCCCCGTTGTAAGGTATTGTGCTCGTACTTCTGTCTTGTAATTTATGTGGGTCAGTTAACTCCAACTATCAAACGGGTAAAATGTAATGAATTTATGATCACAGAAATCTGAGAGTCGTGTAAACACTTTCAGATCGAAGTATTTCGATGGTTCTATCGAAATCTTAAATCGGATAAAACTCAGATTTAGAAACGAGAATTTGTTTTGATGTTATGAAACCGAACCAGAGATAGATGAGGAATATATGACTGAATATTCGGTTGTAACTGCCATAGCAGTTATTTAACCACCGAATCAGATAAATCAACGGTGCAAACTTAAAGTCCTAAATCCGAGAATTTTATTTTCAAGTGCGTTTTTAACATAGCACTTTATACCAAATAAAATTTTTCCAAGGCAGCTCGACCTCAGCCAGGGGCTCTGCCCCTTGGACCCCCGTCATTCGGGGCTTCGCCCCGAATGATAATCATAATAACGCCATACAAGTGTGCACTCCGCACAACCCCGACTTGTTGAACATTTATCATGATTACACATTGGTCAACCAAGTCAATCCATTACATTTAAATCATATTGGTGACGCAAAATCACCAACATAAAATTACATAAAAGGAAATAAGCGCTCAAAGTGCTGTTAGAACATAATATCGCCTGCATCGATTTATAGAGGGTAATGTTAGACTATTAATGGACAAAAGGTATTGGTGCCCAACCCAATCCGAATCAGCTAAAAAACATACCCATATTTGATCCATTACTTCACTTTAAACCATTTTGCTTATCTACATGATTACAGTTTGTTCTTAAAATTTTGTGCTAATATACATTCGTAATCCTTCATTTCTCAGGTACCCACAATCAATCAAGAGGATGCGACACAAGGAAGTGAACCAACTGAAACCATGATGAAGTTCCGATCGGCCAAAGCTTTAGAAGTGAACACCTCAACTACACAATATAAGGGACGGGTGAGTGCCCAAAATTGAAAATGCTATCATTTTAGCTTAAGAATATCTCGAAACACGCATATAGCAAATAGGACTTTGCATGTTTTTTGAGGTTTTACCTTAGGGCAGACATGCGGTGTTGAGATACTGAAATGGGTCGGAAAAAGGTTATTAACGTTGGAGATGCTGTACATGTAGAAAAGGTATTCCCGTCCTATGCAGATGTTGCAGTGTAAACCATCATTCGATCATTACAACTATATATCCTGATATGTAAACTGTACACATGCGTGTGGTCATTATTAGACTGTGCCATCATGACAAAGTAAATAAGGCCGCGTCTTTGGTTATTCTAACCCTGTCATGAACAGAAAAGAAATATGAATATGCTTCGGAAATGTGTCAATGCGATCATCTAGGGGGCGTCCTTGTCATTTTTTTTACGTTCGAGTTTTGAACATGCCAATTTAGTGCCCAACTGTAGTTGGGTAAGTTTATAGCGACACACCGACACAACAGGCCGATTGGGTACCTATGGTTAACCCATTTATGAATAAGTATAAAATCTTTATGTTTTACATCATATAGCTAGATAGAGCTTAATCAGTCTTGAAAAGAAAACTTCAGCAAGTACAACATTCCACCTTCTTAAATGGTTACTGTGACTATTATAACTTAGATTAAACAAGAAAAGACACCCTTAATGAGAGTTTCAGGGCTGTTTGTTTAAGCTTATTTAGGGGCCTTATTAGCTTATATAACAAAAATTAAGCGTAATTAAGTGTTTGGCTAAACTTATACATTTGGACTTGTGAGTTTATATGAAGGGGTTTTGATAAGCCCAAATTTTGTGCCTTATTTGAGGAGGAGTAACTTATAAGGATATTTATATAAAAAAGCTTTTATATACTCATTTAATATTTACTCTTTTGATATTTATATACCTTTTTTTATGTAATTTTATCTTATTAATTATGATAAATTCAGCTAAACACATAGCAAGTGCTTATTAGCTCATGATATATAAGTTATAAGCCATTTGGTGAGCAGAAAAACCGAAAAAACCGAAAACCGAAACCGAAACCGAACCAAACAAATAACTGAACCGAATTCGCCAAAACCGAACCGAACCGAACTACTAATTCGGTTCTCGGGTTGGATATGGGTTTGGCACTCCGAACCGAAAACTGAATTCATATAAATATATATATTTTATATATTTATATGTATAAATACCATTAAAATGTTATCATAATATTAAAAAAACACTTTTTATGTTAATAATAATTTTTTGTTTCTTAAAAATCTATGTAATTATTTTTTTTTTTTTTAAAAATAGTGAAATTCTGGTTATTCGGGTCAACCCGAGAACCGATCCGAATTCGAATTCAGTTTTCGATTCGGTTCTGTTGAATTCTAGTTCGGTTCGGTTCGTTTTTCGGGTTGACCCAATTTTTTTTTAACCGAACTAACCGAATAACCCGATAACCGAACCGATCAACACCCCTAAGCCTAATTAATAAGCTTAGCCTTAAAGCCCATCAGTTTACTTTTATAAATTTAAGTCAATATGTTTAACCCAAAATTAGTTGGGCCTCATCCCCATTTAGGCCACGCTGGTCCATTGACCCAAGTAAACACCAAGTATGAATAAGAACAAGCACTCGCGCGTTGCCGCGGGCCATAATTTTTGACGAATCGATTTCGAATAAATATTTAGTGGAAATGTGTATGCAACACAACACAGGTATTTTATTTAACTGAGCATTATGTTTCTTACCCCTGTCATTTATTTTAAAGCTATTAGGTAGTTTAAGGTGTGTTATGAAAGTATACATTTTTTTTAAATATATATATTTTAAACTTCAACATTTTCTATGAAGTCGTACGTACGTCAGAAACATTGCAATATTGGACCCGTTTTGTTCGCAATTTGAAGATCTTTCCGCGGGTATTTTTTGATCTGAATGAATCGGTAGATATATATTATATATTTGATAAATAAAGTTTATTATATAAAAAAAAATCGTTAATAGTTAAAAGTTGAAGGTCCGTTGTAACATATTTTATTAGAAAGTTTGCAAAAGACGACAAAAATCACACACATTGTCACCATTTTGTTCACATGTATCATTATATTTTAATTTAGGTCCCCTCATTTTAGTTGAAAATTTCATATATACCCAAATATGCATTAAAAACATTGTACATTATGCATTCAATAGTTGTACTTTGGGTATATATGAAATTAATCATCAAACTAGGGTGATATATGAAATTAATCATTTAATTTAACTGCCGTCCACGCCTGCCTAATTACGCCTTTAACTTAAGATTATATAAACTAAAAAAGCAATATTTTAAAATCCCCCAGCCGGTTGAACTGTGAACCGGCTCGAAGACTGGGACAAATGTGACAGGATTTTTTTTGTTTGTGAACTGGATTAAACCGCCGGTTTTTCGTTATCAATAAGAAAATGAAAGACTCAATTTGTATCATTGGTTCAATTAAACGTAAGATAAATTATAAGATGACACAACAATACATATTAAACACAGTATACGACGAAAGTATACACGTGTATGAAACCAGTTTGACCTGCCAATTCAACTGATTGAACCGATAACCCAACTACTAAACTAGATCAATAGAAAAACCGGGTTTTAAACAATGAAAAAAACACGAGCCAAAAGAAATGTGTAAACAAGTGGTAGGACCAATTTGTCATCCTGAGAAATCTGTCACATCCAATCATGTTCTGCATTTATATGCTAACTAACAAGCATGTCATCATGTAAAAAAACATTTTGGGACCATAGTCAAATATCTTTGAAGTTGTATAACCTTAAATCACATATCTTGGTTTGCATACTAAAATTTAGCAAATGAGTACTCAATGTTAGGCAAGCCATAAGTGCTTTTGTAAAGCCTTGGCCATTTGTTGAAGTGTGTTTTGGAATTGGACATTGTATTGATACAGGAGTGTTTGGATATGGGTGATGCAGAAAAAATCTAATGACACAGTATAAACAATAAAGCAGTAATCTTTATTGAACTTTGAATGATTTTGTACAAGTACAGATTCCTAAGTATATATAGTTTGTGAAAGGGTGTCTTTGACTTTTGTGTCTGTTCATGAAACGACACAACCTTTCCTAATAACTGTAATATAACTGTATTAACTATAAACTGACATAACAATAATAACTGTCTAATATGGGCCGAAATAGGTTACATATGACCCATATAATAATAAAACTATACTATGAGCTTTAGTAATCTTCTATTCTTGAGCAGGCTTGAATCTTGTCTTCCAACACTCAAATTTCATCTTGGCTTCTATTTATGATATCGCTTTACTGGATCATTTTTGGTTTACATACTAAATATGTACATGGACAGTGCCTTAAGGATCAAGAATAATTACTGTTGGCGTTCAAAGGCGAGCTCATATATGATTCTTTGCTGTCAACCAAGATTGTAGGGTGGACACAAGTGTCGATTGTTGTCAATGGGGCGGCGTGACATGTGATAAATCTGGTCATGTTATAGGACTTGATCTTAGTTATGAGAGTATAAAAGGCGAGAGTATAAAAGGCGGGACACTGCCTGATTTTATTGGTGGCCTTAAGTGGTTGTCCACAATGGAACTTAGAAGTTGCGGACTCAGCGGACCTATTCCAAGTTCGATGCAAAACCTTACGCGTCTTGAGTATCTGGATTTATCTGCTAATCTATTCATTGGTTCAATTCCGTCGTTTCAGTCAGCTAAGAATCTAGTAAGTGTAAATCTTTATCGAAACAATCTAACAGATAATGTTCCATCCTGGGAGGGTCTTAATAAACTTGAGCAGCTTGATTTGTCTAGCAATCTTTTGGGTGGGAGATTTCTTGAGTCTGTGTTATCGTTTCCTTCGCTTCAAAGTTTACACCTTTCTAACAACACGTTTTCTGGTCAACTTATCGAAATTATAAATGTTTCTTGTTATAAGTTGCAAACCATAGATCTGAGCTGCAACAAGTTTGATGGTTCGATACTTGAATTTATCTTCAAACTTCCACTCCTTTCGACTCTCATGCTCTCTGCAAATAACTTCACTGGCATTGTAGATTTAGACAAGTTTGGCTTGTTTAAGGGGCTATACACCCTTGAACTTTCCTTAAATGATCTTACGGTCATTGTAAATGCAAACAGTTCATCGTTTTCGTCACTTTATAGGCTCAACTCACTGAACTTAGCTTCATGCAAATTGCAAGAGTTTCCTGATTTGAAGAACCAATCAAGAATGATGATGCTAGATCTATCAGTAAATGATTTAACTGGCGAAATACCAAACTGGATATGGGAAGTTGGGAACATCTTCGGTCTCTAAATTTGCCACACAATAAGTTATCAAGTCTCCAAAACCCGTACACTTTTCCCTTTCTACTTGACATACTCGACCTACATTCTAACAATTTACAAGGAGATATTCCCATTCCGTCAAAAGGAAGCTATATTTTGGATTACTCAAACAATAACTTTGGATCTTCTATTCCGGTTGATTTTGGTAATTTTCTTACCTCGGCCTTATTCTTCTCCATTAAAAACAGTACATCCCGCAATCAATGTGCAATCCAAGTAGTCTCCGTGTTCTTGATTTGTCTCATAACAGTTTGAGTGGTACGGTACCTTCGTGCTTGGCAGAAACAAGCAAGACTATTCAAGTGCTAAATCTAGGAAAAAACAACCTTAGTGGAAATGTTGATGTTATAGACTTCACAGGTATGTTTGGAACAGTAATTGAACAAAAGTATAAGTGCAGAAATATGAAACGTAGATTTATTACTAATTGAACATATATTGATTGAATTTTGATTACAGAATTCGTCCTATATATACTAGATGAATCGGTACCTTCATGCCTGATAGAACAAAGAAACACACCGATTCACTAAAAGTAAAAGTCACGACCTAAAGAAACGGTTTATGCCGTTATCTATGACCCAGCCCAATACAATTTGGGTTTATATAGAATTTTACATAATTACATAAAATATACTAAACTTTCTGACTTGATATATTTAACCCAAAGTTTAGGTTAACTATCAAAACTCCCCCTTAAACTAAACTTTCGTTTAAGGTAGGTCTTCAACTTACTTTTATCTTGTTCTTCACACTAGCGTTGGTTCATCTTCAGTCTCATAAATGAAGTGTGCTTTTTCTTCCTTGTCTTTCTTCTTTCATTTGGTGCATTCACGTGCAAAATGACCTAAGTCACCACATTCATAGCATCTCATTTCTTTCTTGTTTTGTTCTCTTGTATTTTGTTGAAAACTTGTTCCACGTTCTTTTTCTCCTTTACTAAAGTTTCTTCCTCGACCACTAACATGATTTTTATTACTTGATCTTGCCATTAGAAGTTTGTTTTGATAACTTTCTTCTGGTTCATCTTGACTTTTGATGCGTTCTTCAAAA
>BQNB010145749.1:0-16670 GCA_026074375.1 Tanacetum coccineum
TGGTGTATGATTTTTGGTTAAGATTATATGTATTTATATGGGAGGTTTTAGAAAAACTAGGGATTTAGCCTTGGTTTTTGCTTCCACCGATTGAGAGAAAAAAAATACAAAGGGGAAGGTTTTATTTACCATAAATATGTATTTGTATGTATTTATTTGAGATAAGTATAATTTTAAATTAGGTAATAATTAAAGAAAATTTCTAGGGGTGTTTATTGGTTTGTGTAACCGGTTAAGGAGAGAAAAAAGAGGGGAGTGGGCCAAAATTTTATTAGCTTGGTATTTTTGATAGATTTTTCGGCCCAAAAACTAGCCCGGTTTGGTAATTTTTATAAAAACACGATTTTTAGTCTCGTTTTCGGCAACCAACGGGAGAAGTTTAAAATTACAAAAATAAAAATAAAATAAAAATTTATCAAGCTCTCGAGAATAAAATATAAATTTAGGGTTTCTCGTTCATTTAAATGAATAATCGTCCAAAGCATGGTACGACACTTTAAATTTGCAAAAACGCTCAATTTAAAACTCGTCACATCCAGAATAGGTCGAACATATTATTTCCACTAAAATGCCTCTAATGAAATTTACGGGGCTATAATTACGCGTCCATTAGCTTCTCGATCGATAACAGGTGACTTACGGTTCGAAACTCGCCAAAATCCATAAATTTCAATTTTGACCAAATTTTTGAAAATGTAAATTTATAAAATTAATATAGGAGTTAAAATAAGTAGTGACCTTTTATACGGGAGTTTACACTTACTCTTATATTCATAGCGTGAAGAGGAACCGGTTGAACAACAAAAGGGCTGACAAATTGGTTTACATACATTCAAATATTCGTCTACTATCCAGGTTTACAGATTCATACAAAGAAGGACCACTGAAGAAGGAATAGAATCATATGATTCCTTCTGAACTTTGCAATATATTTTTTCCTTCAATTATGTTTTCCCTTTAATTATGTTTTTCCTTCATCATTAAGTATTAAATCGACTGAAATGTTTTATGTTTGCAAGCCTATTAACCTATAATACAATTCTCAAATGTCTGACCATTAGTTTGACCGCATGCTACAGTGCCAATCACAATTGGGCCAAAAAATTAGCCCACAATCTGGCCCAACATCTGACTCAAAGTAAAAAAAAGGGGAAAAAATAACACCTAAAAAAAATTTAACGGCCCAAAACAACGCACGGGACATAAACTCATATAAGGGGAAAAAAATTTATTAAACATGATACCGAAAAATAAACCCGCAACGTAATTCCATAAAATTATACTAAAAGAAAAGAAACCCCCGTATAGCAAAAAAAAACCTTTAAACATGAGTCCCAACACATATGCTCATATAAGAAAAAAAACAAACTATTAAACATGCAACCGAAAAAATTAACCCGCACAAAAAAAAACAATTAATGGCCCGCAACAACGTGCGAAAAATTAACGCCCCGCAACAACGCGCGGGTAATCCTGCTTGTTAATATTTATATATCTTTGAAGTTTAATTATAAGTTATGACTTGTAAATGTGTAAAATTATATGAAACTAAATAATATTAGTATTGTGTACCAAAGTATTTGGTACACCGAACCGAAATATATGGTACATCGAACCGAAATGAGCCTACCCCGAACCGCGATCTTGTACCGGAGCGATCCCCGTTCCATGTGACTATGCGTCTAATATATAACAAAAGTAGCAAACAACAAAATATACATTATGAAAATAATAGGATCATAACCTCATATCAGAAAGTAAATCGCCATTGTTTCAATCTGCCTTTGCACCCGCTTTGTTACTCCAACCCAAATCAACATCACCAAGTTTCCTTTTTGCAATTCCTACTAACAATCAATGGCGTCATATCATGATGGAGTGTTGCATTAATAAAAAAGAACCACTTATGTGAAGATTTTGAAAGGACTTCCGCTATCTCCTTTTGACAAATATGCTGCTGCCTCTTGATACTGGCACATTAGGTTACAAATTTACAGTCTACAAATAGCAAACATTTTATCAAACAACTTATTTGCATAAACATAAAACTCAAATTTTAAAGTACAAAAACAATTCACAGCTTCTATTTTACCCAGTAAAACACGACTGTGGAAAAAATTAAGGCTTTACATACCTGGGCTGGGCTGATCGATTCCAACATCCCAAATCAATAACTAAAATATAAAAACCCACAATTAGGTTATAAGAAATATAAAAATAACAAACCTGTCAAAAATCAAAAGCATACCCATCATGGCAACAAAATACCTGCAACAATCCAAAACCTAGTTAGAATCTCGAATTGAAGGGCACCGTTTCGTTTGTACGTGTGTTTGTATGTCTGGTGGGAAACCACTGCATCAACAACAAAAGGGGGCGGTGGATGCTTTCAGGCAAGAGAGAGAATATAGATAAGATGATGATCAAACTTAATAAATAAATAACGAAGGCGGAAGTGGAGAGGAGGAAGTGGAATCTGCTTAGTCACGTATATTAGGCTAGTAGGTCTGCTTAGTCACCACCGTTGCCGGAAAGTGAGATGCCAGGAGTTAGGTGAGAGGGAAGGAGAGTAAAAACGGGTCAGACCATTGTGGGTCGGATGAATGCATTGTAATTAATTTATGTCCTTTATATATAAGAGTATAATTAACTAGGTTTTTCAACTCGCGCTCCGCTGCGGAGCGCGGGTTTTTCTTACATATGGGCCGAGTAAAAATATGTTGCACAAACATTAAGTTTTCGTGCAATCCGTTGCTGCTGCTTGTGGCTTATTCGGATGGATTCTTGTTGCATTGCGTCACCATTGTTGCTATCAATCAAATATGGGGCTGCTGATAGCATTTTGCTATTTTCGTATCTCTTTATTACCCGATCGAAGACACATTCCTTAGTATCCGTAGAAGAAGTTAAATATGTAGAATATCTTAACACAAACCAAGGATGGATTCGTTTAGGGTTTATAGAGAGAGAAAGATAGATGGTTGGATGAACACTTAGAGAGAGAAACAAAGAAAGAATATTAGATTAACTATATGAGAAAATGAACAACCAACATCATCTCAATGTGTGGAGATGGCTTTTATACATAGACAAGTGGCCGGCCATGGGCCTCATAAGAGGCTTTCCATGGGCCTTTGGCCCGGTTAGCTTTCTAACTTAACCTTACGACTTACTACGAGCTACGACTAACTATATTGGAAGTGACCGATACTTTTTGTATTTCTAACAATCTCCCCCTAAGGGAGGTCACTCCAATTTACATAAACTTAAACCTAGCATACTATGCTTTGACTTTAGTCTTGAGCTTGTAGTCTTTAACTTCAATCAATAACTTGTGAATTAATGTAGTGATATTTGACTTTAGGTTTTGACTTATATCATTGACTTGACATGAATGTGATTTAAAACTTCTTGAGATCATCAACCAAGCATAATCTCTAATCATCAACTTATGATCGTTTTCCCACCTTGTGAACTTATGACCTTTGGACCGACATGATCATACTTGTGATGAAAGCTTTAATAAGACATATTTCTTGAAGATCTTTAACTATAACACTTCATCACAGAAAGACGTTCGGTATCAGAGTGACATAAACTTCTTTTAGATTCTTTGACTTTAATACTTCGTCACTTCAAGAAAGACGTACGATATCAGAGTAGCGGAAGTCTTGAAACATGTACTTAAGCTTTCATGATGTCTTTATATTTGTCAGTCGAGTATGAGCATGTGGCTATGAATCTGTGAGACTGCTGGAATTAGGTACCTCCACGTCCATCTTTATATAACCCTGAAATAAAACAGTTAGCAATAAAGGTGGGGACGAATATGGATTTATCATTCGCCCAAGTGGTTGGATTAACCTTTCGAATTTGTGAGGATTGACCTGTGATCAGGTAGACTCATTATAAGAGCCTCATTGATAGGATTTCCAGCTTGCAGTATTGAATCTTTCTAACACATAAATGTTAGATTCATTGTACTCAGCTTGTTCTCATTACCGGACACCTCAAAGCAGGCTACCTCATTATTAGTATTTCTACTAATAAAATGGTAAGAGTAGACCAGTGAGTTACTATCTCACAATTAAATAAAAATTAATTTGAAAATCAATCGACGTGTCACTTGCTAAAGTAGTTTTGTGACACATTGAGAGTTTTAGCATTTCCCAATTCATCAATCGTCAATTCATAACCTGGAACAAGTTTGATTCATATATAATCGTACCATTGTTGCTTTCCAGTTGTCACAAGTTTGATTCATAAGAAAAGCACAAGTCACCTACCAAGAACTTGTTTGATATTGGTTCTAGTATGATTTTTATGTCATCGTGAGTACATAAGTATCACTCTGATGTTCTGGCAAGATCATCACAAGGATAATGCGTAGGACATAATTATATTTGCTAGTTTTCACAGTGTGTGAAAAACCAGTTTATAATGGATAAGTGTCCTAGAGAGATTTATGGATGATCTTTGGCTCTAGACTCGATAGTGCACATTTGATTTTAGTGCGCAGAGGCTGGAGCTGAGTTTCATCTTTTCAATACCAACTAACTCGGAGTGAAAAAGTCGATAGAAATGTATGAATCTCCATGAGTTTTGAAACAAAGTCTTTCTGACTTTGAGTGATTAGGGAGGGTTGTGCATAGCGTCACTGGGTCCATGACTATCTTCAATACCAGAAAATAGCTTAGCGTCTCTGGCAGTTTATGTATTGACCCGGTTTTTGCCTAAGTGTATAAAGGGCTTCTTTATTTTCACCCTTTATCCTTACAATTCTTTTTCATTCTTCAACCCCTTTAGTGCTTACCGAGACTTCATAACTAGTACCTTGTTGGGTTTATTCCAGTACTAGCTCCATTTTAGTCTGCACTCTTCCCTTAATCTCACTTTACTCCTTTTTCATACCTAAGGACTTCTACACTATCTAGTGGAATATCCCTGGGTAGATCCCTCCGGTTCTGGCTGGATCATGGGAATGAATACCTAAACTTAACCACCTTATAACTCCAATACAATAATTTAAATGGTCGGTCTTTGGTACTTCCACATTTCAGCCAATCACGTAACCATTTGCTCCCCCTTTATATGTGCATCGAATAATCAAAAGAGTTTAGCACATATATGGGTTAGCTTACACTTGAGATCTTAATATCACATTATTAGCCATATATTTGAATCACATTTCTTTCCCTTATCAAAAATATTAAATCTTTTAATATTTTGGATATTAATTGATTTATTTAAAATATATATGCATTCGGGGAGAAAAATGTTCTGATTATTAACAAGCCATATTAGGAATATTTTAATGCTCCCCTTTAATGTTTGAGGGTATATAAGACAGTGCTGAGTATAATAATTTGAATTTTTTTGAATTTACTAAGAAATTCTTGAAAATTTTATACTCGAGCACTCCTTATTATCACCATTAAGTCTACACTACATATATACATATTCACAAGTTTATGATATACGAAATGACCTTATTGAGACGAACACAATATGACGAAGTCATATCGTTTGTTGAAGTAGTCTGAGGTCAGTTCCGTAGTGTCTCCCACCAATAAATTTCTCTAAGCTCCTCATCATCCTTCTTTCCTTGTGCAGCTTGTTGATAGCCTTGATCATGATATGAGCTCTTTTCTTTTCCAAGGAAATCCATCTTCTCTTTGGCAGGTACTCCATATGGATATTCTTCGTGATGTCTTCAAGCGAAGTTCGAAGCCTTGTTAATGTGCCATCACTGAACTTGTAGAGTTCATTTGAGCACATCAATCGGTTCCTCCCTTGGTTTTCAATATAAATGAATCCTTGAGGGTCTTGATATGGAGTGTATGGGTCTCTTTTCCTGATGTCGGGTCTGGTAGTTTTTGGCTTGGTGACGTTGATCTTCTTCAGGTAACTTTCGACTGCTAGCTGAAGATCTTCGACTCGCTTTTCAATAACCATGCTTTAGGTAAACATTATCAATGCTATTGTGAAGTCGTAAACATCATCGCCCGAGAGATTTGTGAGCCTGTTCTGGACAACAAGGAGTAGCATGTCCTCGATGTCAATGACACAAAGACGTGGAAAGTCGCCTTCCTTTTCGTACTACAATCTCTTTCAGATACCCGTACCCATGTCTCCTCATTACCTCGACCTGAGTTACTGCCAAAATACGTTTAGTAGAATACACATCATGACTGGATTGCAAGCCTCGTGCATATCCATAGAAGGTCTTACGTTGTTCTCTCCAAAGAGAAATACCTCATAATGCATGTTTATCATAGGAAACTTTAACCGGACTCCATATGTTTGGAACCATGTCTTCAATGCCTGGAAGATCATACTAAGCGGTCTTTGTCTTGGTAATAGAAGTCGTGTAGGTCATGGTCGAAATTCCTCCTTGCATATACTTGAGATCGTTGTTGAAGAAGTAGTCAACTGGCACCATTTGACGATTCCTATTCATGACTAAAGGAAGGGGTTTGGTAAGATCAAATGGATAATCACCGCCTTCTGGATTTTCCCAATCAAGTTTCTCCGATAGATCCTTGTAACATTCTTCAAAGTCGTATTCCAACTCAGCATAATTGGTACGTGTGCCTTTGAGAAGTCTGAATGCTGGTCCTAACAGGGTTTCTTAAGTCAGATTAGTGATTTTCAGGCCATTCATGATGTATGCAGAGAATTCGATAGGAGTGCTCATCAATTCATCAAAGGACTTCAAAGATTTATCAGTAGAAGCTGTGAGAGTCATCAACTAGCTTTGAGTTGGTCCTTGTTGTGGAGTCTTGCCTACATTCCAATCAGGATTAGTAGGTTTTTAAGGTTGTTTAGGTTTGGTGAACTAGTCACGTTTAGATGCAGCCTCTTTCATGGGTTCTTCATCATCTTTACCCATATTCCCTTTTTGATTATGTGGCATATATGAATTTGCAACCTTGAACTCTAGTTCATTTGATTGAACAGACTTTCCAGAAGATTTAGGTTGAGACTTGGTGCCTTTGGATGAGCCAGACTTTGATTCTTTTGTTTTTGGACCTTTGGTTGGTTCTGCATCCTTGCTTGTCTTTCTCTTCTTTAACCCTCGGTATGATCCAGTGGAAGGGTCTTCATCTTTATCTTTGTTATTTTGGCTTCTCTTCAAGGAATACACATTACCATAAGTGGAGAAGAGACTCTTGTCGAGATCATAAGACTTGATCAATCCATCATATCATTCTCTATGTTCAGAAGCTGTCAGATATGATGGACTTTTATCCACTTTATCAATAAGAATCTTCTTTAACTCAAATTCAGTAAGCGTTGCAGCAGCCTCATATGTTAACTGTGGTTGAGAGGACTTCTTTACGAGAATAGCTTCTTCAAGTGACTCTGCAACCATCTTTTGAATCACCGGGGGCAAAGTTAGATACTTCCTTTGGCAGAACCTGTGGAAGTTAAGTCTTGACTTGCTCAGTGATCTTAGCAGTAATGGGTGCTGAAAGGAAGCTCAAGAACTCGTCTCTGGTGGCTCCGAGCCTTGAGTTTAGATGTTCATCTACTAGAGCAGTCACTTGAGTTTTGAGAAGATCATCCCTGACACTTCTTTCTCCAAATCTAAGACTCTGTTGTTGAATTAAAAGATAAAGGAGAAATCAGTAAGTTTAGATAGAGGATTTATCACTTCAGTTGGTGGTGGTGGTGTTGGTGTTAATCGTGGTGGTGGATGTGTGAAGGATGGTAATAAGTGTGGAATGGATGCGTATACAGGTGATGATTCAGTAAGAACCGAAACTGATACTGTAAGGAGTGTGGGTGTTTGACTGCTTGGTACTTCATGATGGACATGAACATCCATTGGGTAAACAATTTCAGCATCTACGGGAGGAATATCTGCAAAATTTAGGAATTTGGATGCTAAGTCAGATGAATGAGAAGAACTAGTAACAGGAACTTCAGTCTTCTTTGCGACAGTAGAAATTGTCACATGAGCATCTTCTATGACTTGATCGAGTGTGGTCACTAGATTTGCATTCCCTTGTTGAGTGTCAATCATTTCTGCATCGATACCCTCCTTTTGAACAACCTCTTCATCAGCATGAGTTGGTTCATTCAACCTTACATTCACATCATCATCGAACTGATTGGTAGTGTCTTCCATTCCTTTATCTTCATCACCTTCAGCTTTATCATTAACCTTTGATTCAACATTTGTTTCATCATCATCATCATCAGTAGGATTATAGTGAGACGGGGTTCTAACAAACTCGTCCTCGTTTTCCTCTTCATCATCTCCTACCTCTTCTTCATTTTCTTGATGATCAGATTCGGAACATGTTTCATTCTCATCAGTTTCATGCTCGAAATCTGATCCTTTTTACACTGTCAGATTGGGTTTTATCATCATCATTGTCTTTCTCATGATCACTGCCTTCATTACTTGATTCATGTTCATTGTTGCTATCATCTTCATCATTTCCCCAAGATTCAGCTTCACTCTCAGTTGAATCTTCTTTAGTCACATCGGGAACCCCTGGTTTAGCACCAGTTCCTTCATTTGTGAGAGAAGGTTTGATCTTTGTAGCACTTGGAGGTATTTGGTGACTTTGCCAGAACCACTTGGATGAGTCCTGTGAGAGTCTCTCATACTCTTCTTGCAAACTTCTTCAAACTGAGCATCTTCAGTTAAAGCCACTTCAAAGAGCAACTCAATTCCTTTGCCTCGAGTAACATCTACCTTTTCCTTCCTTTTAGACGATGTCTCCACAGGAGTATCTCTTAGAACCACTCATGAAGACTGTTTTCTTGTAGTCTTCTTGGTAGAAACCTTTTTCTTAGCAGATTTAGGTTCTTCTTCTACAGGGACTAGATTCAGATTAAGATCCTTATTAGATGGAGAAGCTTTCTTGAATTTCCTTGCAATCTTTAGAGGAGTAGCTTCTGTAGCAAAGCCAAGGTAAGTCTTGTAAGCTTTGGTTTCCTTCATCTCAGGACTGGTCAATGATTCAGGGAGTATATCTCCATAAATTTGAGTTGCTTCTTTTGCGGAGACAAATCTTAATGTGTATATCAGATAGTCATCCCTGAAGGTGTACATCCTGATCTTGTTTCTCCAGGAAACTGTCTTGTCTTGAGTAAGGAAGTAGTGAATGATAAATTTGGTGAATCGAGGGTAGTACATCTTCTCTTGATTTTTGTAGGCTCTGTTGTCGATCTGGTAAATGAAATATTCTCAAAGTAGTTCAACATAGTCCACATTCTTCTGATGGTACATACCTCAAAGGATTTGTGCTCTAGAGAGACGAAGATTGTCAAGACCAGTTGTCTTTCCAGATAGACTCATGTTGATGAGAGCAGCAAAAGTTCTCCAAGGTTGATGCATCTGATCAACAACAACATCGTTGAGTGAATTGATCTCCTCAGTATGTCTAAGTTCTTTTAAGAAAGACACAATGTTTTCATCAGTGGGAAGTTCATTAAAGTCTTGACCCTGAACTCTAAGACAGATCTGAAAGATGTCTTTGAAGGTTTCCAAGTTGAGTTTGAATCTCTTCTTTTTGCCATTCTGAATCTGTAGAAGGTGTTGTGCTTGTGAACAGAATCCCAGAATTGGTGCATGTAAACTTCTGAAACATCTGCAGTGATGAGAAATGCAGAGTAGCATGGATTGAGAGCAAGAGCATCCAGAACAACTTGAAATGTGGGTTCTCTTGGTTTCTTTCTAGGATTAAGTCTTTCATTGCATTTTCCAATCTCAAGTCTTTTCTCCTTGGGAACAAGTTCAAGATCAAGTTTGGCTTGTTGACCAGTAATAGAAGACATGATTCTGCTAAGATTTGTCACATACAGTTCATATATAAGCAAATATATATATATATATATCACTGAAAGACAATCTAGATCATGAATTATGATTATAGATTCAAGACAAATTTTCACTAGGAATTAGGCACACAGTTACTAGGCAAAGTATTGACACATATGACACTTAATCATGAAACCAGGAGACACACATAATCATATAATATACCAACTATAAGGAATCTATAGAAAGAAAGGCAATCACTAAAGATTTCTAAGAAAAAAACTAGACCTAAATCAATAACTAAGTGACAAGTTAAGGAATAATTCTACTTAGATTAGATTACCAAGATTACGAGATTAGTTCTCCTAGAAAAATTCATGTATAATTCACCTTATATATGTATATAGTTCGCCTGCATTAACCTAGGCGTATAGTTCGCCTATATAACCATGTATAATTCGCTTGTGTTAAACCATGCGTATAATTCGCCTATGTAAACATGTATAATTCGCCTGTATTAACCCAAGCGTATAGTTCGCCTATGTAAACATGTATAATTTTCATGTATTAACCCAAGCGTATAGTTCGCCTATGCAACAAACGTATAGTTCGCCTGTGTGTATTGTTCGCCTAGAGGAAATTTACACAAGTATTTTTCACACGTTTTCAAGCATCTAAAACCATTTATTCATGAACATATAGCATCTAGGAATCAGTTTAACATATTTAATCCATGGATTAACCACAAAAATCTTGGCTTTTGACTTGTTCGACTACTATGAACACAAAAACCTAAGAAATTCAAGTTTTTAACATATTAAGATGTTTAAGGACACACAAATACACAAAAACATTCATTGTCGCAACACTAAACCCAAACCCATGAACTTTTATAAGTTCTTGACCATTTTCAATTAGTTCGACATCAAGAATCAATCAAAATTTATGAATACGTTATCCCCATTTAAAACTATTATAGGTACATCATCTAGACCCCTATAGGACCAAAACACCTCAATCAATTTAAGATTTCATCCAATTTTTAGGGTGACGAAAGTTAGGTCGAATTTTAGGGTTTTTCGAGCATAATTCCGAGATTAGGTCTGATATATGGAAGTTTTAACATTAAAACAAGTGTACCTTTAGATTAAAATGAAGATTGAACGAGTTCTTGAAGGTCTTAAAGTTCAACAATGGAGGTGTAAGGTTTTTGTGTATGTGACGAGTGTGGGAAAGACGGCAAGGGGGTGTTTATGTTTAAAACTTTTAGGTTTTGGCATAAATGCCCCCTAAGGTTTACTAGAGCTTCCACTTTCCTAATAAACTTTACCTAAGGCATAAAATAGTTTCCCAATTGTCACCATTAGACCCCAAGGTTTAGTTATCAAGAATTAGTCTTACATTTTGCATTAACACCCCTATAAGATTAAACATATAATAAATAAAGCCCGATTGAGTTAAAATTAATCAACTCCCCTTTAAATATTTATCCGTTATGTTTAAAATCTTTTCTGATTATCACATGATTAATTATGAAGAAGATAATTTTGATAGTTTCTCCCCCCTCAAATAATGACCCGTTTTCTATTGAAAGAGTTGTAATCATTATTTGATGGATCAAAATTGTCTTAGAAAATGATTTTCTGATGAATCCGAAAGATGATTATATTAAAATCAACACCATCAAAAATAAATTTCTCTTTTATACTCATAAGTGCACTGACACGTACACTTATGGAATATATGAAGCACGGGTTGTGATGCAACATAATTACAAGACTTGAATGAATATAAAGTAATTCATTCCCGAGAAAATAAATTCTCGTTATGAGGTCAAGTTATCTTTTTGACGATATACTTGCCTTTAAGATGACGACCGGGTTACAGTCTGAAATAACTGCAAGCCATATGACATATTTTCTATTCGAACTTTATTTACAGCTTTGTGTCATTGTTGAATGACATTTCTGAAGCCGTAAATATTATCGAGGCTAGGAAACATGTCATAAAAACATATTTTTGCATTTTTTTATAATTTTCTTTTTTGAAAAAATTTTATAAAGAGGAAAATCTTTTTGGATTTTTTAATGATTTTATATATACATATATACAGGATATGAGTTACCACCATTACTCGTCCGTATCCTCTGCCAGACTTTTCAACGTTTCTGGAGGCATGCTTCTCATACCTAGCTTTTCGATCAAGAAGTTAAATCTATCTCGTGGCAAAGGTTTAGTGAAGATGTCAGCCAGTTGGTATTCAGTCCGGACAAAGTATAGTTCCACAATTCCATTCTCCACTTGCTCCTTTATAAAATGGTAGCGAACATCGATGTGCATGAATCGTGAGTGTTGAACATTGTTGCAGCATAAAGCAATCACATTCTTGTTGTCGCAGTACAAAGGAATCCTATTGAATTGAAAGCCATAATCTGTTAGTTGTGAACGCATCCATAGGATTTGAGAACAACACCCAGATAAGATATTATATTCAGCCTCTGTACTCGAGATGGCAGTGCTCTTTTGCTTCTTGGACGATGTAAACAGAGTTGGGGGGAAGCGATAACAAACCAAAGGATTACATTGTATTAAGTTGATTAAAATGACAAGGACTACACGAGGTATAAATA
Source organism: Tanacetum coccineum (assembly GCA_026074375.1). NCBI lineage: Eukaryota > Viridiplantae > Streptophyta > Magnoliopsida > Asterales > Asteraceae > Tanacetum > Tanacetum coccineum. The sequence continues at coordinate 12,409 of BQNB010145749.1, forward strand.
AGCCTTGCTTAGCTTGAAGGCTAAGCTAGGTTAACTAATGGGCTGACCCTTATTACTAACTCTAATATCTAAACGGGCCTAAATAAACTAACCTAATATGGGCCTAATAAAACATACTATTAATTCAACATCCCCCCTTAAGCTGGAGCATAGATATTGATCATGCCCAGCTTGTTACAAATTTAAAACGCAAAAACAATAAACAAAAGTCTTCCATGAAGCAATGATCTAAATATTCAAAAAACGCAAAACTAATCGATCTCACTTGGGATCAAACTAAAATATGAAGCAACCGAAAGGTCTCAACTAACACACAAATCCAGAAAGACCGAAGCAACCAGGAGGTCTCAAGTAACCAGAATTTCCAAATGACGAAACAACCTATCAATACAAGTCTCAGCTAACCAAAAAATCCCAAAAATGAAGCAACCTTGTGGCAGGTCTCAACTAACCAAAATACGAAGCAACTGGAACAAACATGTTCGGGTTTCAACTAACCAAAATACGAAGCAACCCGAACAGACATGTACGGGTCTCAACTAACTAAAACTCAATTCAAGCCCAAAATCCAAATCAAAGCAACCTGTAACAAGAGATGTCTGAACAGGTCTCAAGTTACCACAAGATGAAGCAACCTGAAACTGGAACTCAGAACAGATCAGGTCTCAACTAACAAAAATCCAAAATACAGGATCAATATCATATGGTCTCACCAGGGACCGAACTCAAGACTTATCTCATGAGGATCAGACAGACACATCAAAACCTTCAGAGATCATTAAACAAAACCGAATACCGACCTTAGTTTAATCTCAACATGGATTAAACTAAAACTCAGCACAATAATACAATAGAAACCCACTTGGTATGAGACTAAAACCACTCAGTGTAACCAAATTAGAATTGGGACTCAAATTGATTGTAAACTTCAATAACTGACAACAGCAGACTAGCAGCCATGGATTTAAAATAATTCTCTCAACATCAAATAATAATTCATAACCCAAAATCACCAACCTGTGGTCACACACAAAGCTCAAAACTGATAATAGAACTATACTATGTCAGATACTCTATTCAAAAGCCAAAGATATTCCCAAACCAAAATCAAAATCAATTATCCTACAAAGTCCAAACCACAATCAATAATCAGAATTCATTAGAATTAAACTTAAACTAACCTGATGTAATACTCCATTTAGAACCCCAAACTAAAACAAGAAACCTGAAACCCAAAACCCAAGATACAAAGATGATTTGAATTTACCAAACCTGAATCAAAACTAAAAGCCATAATAAGTTGCTATATGGATCTAGTCTGATCGGAAACACCAAACAACGACGGCACATCGGCTGAGAGTGGCGGCGCATGGGTGGTTTCCGGCGATGGGATTTGGAGGTTCTTTAAAACTAAAATCAAAACCTTAATTGGAACTAAACCCTAATTTTAATTAATTGATCCAAGCTCCGATACCATGTAAACAGAGTTGGGGGAAGCGATAATAAACCAAAGGATTACATTGTATTAAGTTGATTAAAATGACAAGGATTACACGAGGTATAAATAAGCCTTGCTTAGCTTGAAGGCTAAGCTAGGTTAACTAATCGGCTTGGGCCTTATTACTAACTCTAATATCTAAATGGGCCTAAATAAACTAACCTAATATGGGCCTAATAAAACATACTATTAATTCTAACAGACGACCATCTAACAAGTTTGTCACCTAAGAATTGAGCGCTTCCTGATGTACTACGTCTACGTGGTCGGCATCTGCATAAGCTGTGAGTGACAAATCGGTATCCTTTGAGTACCAGAGACCCATGTTTATGGTTTCCTTAAGGTATCAAAAGATCCGTTTCACCGCTTGTAAGTGCTTTTCGGTAGGCTTTGCGTGATACCAAGCACATAAGTAGACTGCGTAGATAAGGTTAGGTCTACTAGATGTAAGTTACATAAGGGATCCAATCATGCCACGATAAAGTGCAGCATCAACTTGTTTCTGTTGGGAATTCACTTTTACGTGACGACATTACAGAATTACCATAGTTTATCATAGTCACATACGCGAGGACTAGAATAGGCAACTATGTATAGTTTAGAGGCGTATGGGCTATAAATACCCCTCTATGGCTTCCATAGAGGGGTTGAGTCATTTGGCATTTGTTGAGTCATTTTGTATCCTTCATCCATTTTCCATCTAATCACAAGTTCATCTTCCATCTCACTACTCTCTCTCACTAAAATGGCTATCATGTGGTTTGACTCACCAAGACCACCGGATCTTAGTTTGGGCTATAAATGCCCCTCTATGGCTTCCATAGAGGGGTTGAGTCATTTGGCATTGTCAAGTCATTTGTATCCTTCATCCATTTTCCATCTAATATCACAAGTCCATCTTCCATCTCACTACTCTCTCTCACTAAAATGGCTATCATGTGGTTTGACTCACCAAGACCACCGGATCTTAGTTTACGTGAATCTTTCAGCTTTGAAGAGTAGCAGAACCCAAGGTTGGGTTCACGCTGGCATTGATCTTGTTTGGAATTGTGTTCATGTATGTACTGACAGTTTTGGTTTCAGTTATTCTGATTTGAGTTATGTTTGGCTTTCGGTTCTTGGTTGGATTTGGTTTTGGTTCATGTAGGAATAAGGTTTTGGTTCGCGATCTATACGTTTAGCTATTCGTGTTCGCTGTATATTGGGTTCGATTTTGTCTCGTTGTATCTTAGTGTTTGTGATATTGTTTCGGTTTTGATCCGTTGTTTTGTCTGGAGGTACATTTTAAAGTACAAATCATATACGCTACCATATACATACATGTTGATATTATGTTAACATGTTATAATATATCACAGTAACATGTTAAGAAATTACCATGAATGAGGATCTTGAGTTGCAGGTTTAAAAAGATTAAGCTGATGTACATGAAGCTAAAAATAATAATAATAATAATAATAATAACCATATGTAACATATTTTTGCATGAGTTTTAATATGAGTGTTGAGCATAGATTTAATAAAGACTAAAGTAGTATGAAAATAGTTGAGAATGATTAAAATCATATTTGTATAATTAGAGATGAAACTTTGCACAGATTACTTAACATAATTGTTTACAAGGTGAGTGCATAATAACAGCTAAAAGTTAATCCCATATCAAACTTAGTAGTCGCATTTTAAACAGGTTATCTTTTATCGCTTTCAAACTATATTGGGAAATCAACGAAGAAAACATATTGTTGGCCACGATAATCCTTTACATTAAAATATAATGTTGATCGATCCTACATTGTAATAAACATGAGAAATTGCTAAGTATGTCAAACATATGAGATTTCTTACTTGATAAAGCAAAAGCAGTTTAAAATATGCCTATGGATATTTAAATAATTTTAAACATACAAAGTGGAGTTATAACAACTGACAAATTTACTACTTGAACAAGTTTGCTAGATTAATCCTAAGATTATGAATCAGTAAGTTGTATTGAGGGAATGTATAACAATGTATATCGTCACACTCTAAAATTTAATATACATGCATTAAAACGTAATATATAAAATAAAGAGTCCACATAACTGTTGAACTATAGCAATGGATTTATTTAAACTAAAATACAATGAATAAACCGTCAAAATAGTTGGTAATTAGTTTTGATAATTATTGGTTACCTAATTTATGTAGATATTTGAAAGCAGGAATAAGTCGATTTGATTTGTCAAGCAAGCGTTGATTTGTTTAAGGTACATATATTCTATCCTTCTTTTAAGGAATTCTGCATGACCTTTGATCGTATCTATTTGCACCTTTGAGATCCCTATATATGTTCCCTAGCCTTTGATTCGTAATTCGTTTGCTACCTATTTGATAATTTGATTGAACCTTTGAATCTGTTTGTAACATTTCGGATTTAAGGTCACTATTTTTTATCCTGAGCTTTATTTTCATTTTTTAAATTTTATATAATTAATTTTATTTTAGCCGGTTTTAATTAAAATCGTCATTTTAAATATTCGCGAGTCATGCTTTTAATATTTACTTGCTTTATCAATCGAGAAATCAACAATTCCATATTTTAGGTTTGAGAGCTTAATTATTTTATTTTAGTACTTTTTTGACATTTACTCGTGTTTGGTCGAAACCGCGTCAAAACCGTGTTTTTATAATTAATAATGAGTTAGTTAGACAGTTGGGCCTAAGAACCATGTAGTATAAATTTTAACAAGAAGAAAATACCTAACCAAGCCCACCCCATATCGGG
>BQNB010145751.1:0-16669 GCA_026074375.1 Tanacetum coccineum
AATGGATATCGGATCTTAAGTAGGTAAAGTGATTGTTGTTGTGGATTTGAAATTGATTAACGTTTACGGGATTTTACAACTCTGTGATTAAAACCGAGAAAATAATTGTATCTTTCGCGGGATTTTACAAAATCAAGAAGAAACCGTAAAATAAAAAATTACTAGTTCGGTCCTTAGCTAGATCGGTTCACTGGTTCGGTTCTCAATGAAGTTTCTAGTTCGGTCCAAACAGAATTAAACTCGTTCGGTTCACTCGTTCGGCTCCAAAAGAAAAACCACTCGTTCGGCTCACTCTAGTTCGATCTTCACTAGTTCGATCCTCACTAGTTCGATCCTCACTAATTCGATCCTCACTAGTTCGATCCTCACTAATTCGATCCTTACTAATTCGATCCTCACTAGTTCGATCCTCACTAATTCGATCCTTACTAGTTCGATCTTCACTAATTCGAAACTAAACCACAAATAAACCGAATAGAGAAAGAAAGAAAGAAAGTGAAGAGAGAAGAAAAACACGAATAAGATCACAACGAAACCGCACAAATAAAAAATACAAACACTAAACCCACCCGTGGCGAATGATACCAAATGTTATCCCAAAAGCTTAATCCATTTCACAACAATAAGCTATACCAATAAGCAAAAAAGTAGAAAAGAGATAAGAGAAAAGTTGGAAGATTTATTAGAGAGAAACTAGAGAGGTGGAAGATTACACACACACACAAACTATGCAAATGGTAACCAACACTCTCTCCTTGTGTGGAGAGGGTTCTATTTATACCATTGAGCCATAAGTGGCTTGTGGGCTTTTCTACTTGGGCTCGGCTTGGCTAAACTTGGGCTTTGAGCCCGAAACACGGACAATATTAGATTCAATCCAAGCCCGTTGAACCCGACTAGCCTATTACTTAACAAGACTAATTACGACTAATAAGACCGATAACATTCTTGTTCGACTTATATAAAATTAAGGCTAACACCGAGTCACATAGCTTGACTCGATCCCTGAATTCATTCGTCCTTAGGGAGAGTAAATGGAAGAGAAAATCTCAATCGGGCTCTCATTAATGTTTGGATAAACATTAAAGCACATGAAAGTTCCATCCCGATGAGAGGCCACCGGCTCTAAGTGGAGATGCCGGGGTCAAAAATGGTATTCTCATTTTTGGGAGAGAGAATAAAAGGAGAATCCTCGGGGTAGGGGAAAAATGGAAGAAAAATCTGAACACCTTCTTCTAAGTTGAAACAAGCCTCTTTGTTTAGCACATCAAAGTTGTTTATCATGGCCGTATTAGGCTCAAGGCGAATCTTAACATCTGGTGGTTCCGTAGGAGGTCGAGGAGCTGACGGGTTGTCTTGATGATCAAGGTTAGGTGACTCATGTTCGGGAAGGAAAGTAGAATTATCTTCATCTTCGGAATCATCATTCTTAACGCCTGGTGGAATTAAATCACCCGAAAAAATATCGATCTCTTCTTGAACGTGGTCACTATCCTCAACGGGGATAGGAGATGAGATAATTGAACTTGGATTAGCATGAAAACTTCCCAGTGATTGGGAATTTGAAATCTCACAAAGCAAAGTCATAAGACTAAGATATTCCTCATGTTCTCTAGCAATCCTCGAAGGAAGTGTTAAAAGTTCACCGGCGAACTCATGGTGAAGAGGATCATTCCTTGGAGAAAAAGTAATCGAAGTATTATGGATGGATTCATTTTGTTTTGGTTCATGATCAAAAATCACTTTGAGAGAGAGATTATAGGTGGTATCATCACTAAACAGACTTTCCAGAAAATTTACGTCTCCTTCCGAATCATAATAACCTTCCTTAAAATTAGAAGAAACTTCCATGGCTAGAAAAGCATCGATCTCATCAATATCGATTTCTGGATCGGAACACTCAACCTTATCGGACAAAGGTGTGTTAAGTAAAATTGGCTCATCGGAATTTGAAACGTTGGACTTCTCGTTTTTGACATCTTCCATCATTTCGTTAAATAGAGGATTTACGTTGCTAGAGGTGAAGTTATCATCAAATTCAAAAAGAGGGTTTGAATAAACTTGAAAATTTTCTTCATGAACACCTTTTTTAAGAAGAGTGAGTTCATCGGCGAACTCCTCAAGATTATCACTAGTCTTCACCGGAGAAGAACTAGGAGGAAGAGCATCGGAATGATTAGTGGTACTGCCACTAAATGGCTCATCTTTCGAAAAATCAATGACAGAAATAGCATGAGCAAATTGCTTATTCTTGCTTTTCTCAGATTTTTCAGCATAAAAGACAAGTTCATCACTTCCTACTCTTAATGTTAATTTTTCCTCATATAAATCAATGAGAGCTTTTGCAGTGCGAAGGAAAGGTCTCCCTAAAATAATAGGCACTCTCGGGTCTGGTTCAAAATTAACCACAACAAAATCAGCAAGAAAAGTGAAACCATCAACTCTAACTACAACATCCTCGGCTATACCCATTGGGTGCGTAACGGAACGGTTAGCAAGCTCGAGTGTCATTCGGGTGGGCTTCAAAGCTCCAAGCCCAAGTTGCTTGTAGATAGAATGAGGCAAAAGATTTATGCTAGCTCCGGAATCGGCTAAAGCATTAGTCCTATCAAGTTCTTGTAGAGCACACGGAATAAGAAATTTTCCTAGATCTTCAAGTTTCTCGGGAACTTTGTTCAAGATGATGGCAGAACATTCAGCATTTACGGTTGTGATGGTGATTTCCTCAAGTTTCTCTTTGTTTCTTAATAAAGTGCTTAACCATTTGTTGAATTTTGGCATTTCGATAAGAGCATCTTTTAAACCAATTTCTAAACGGAGTTGTTTAAACAACTTCATAAACCTGCTTTGTTGAGCACTGGGTGTATCTTTCTCTCTCACTTTCATCCTCTCGGGGTATGGAATTTTAGGTTGATATGAATTAGGCTCTAGAGAATTAGGCTCTTGGACAGTATTCTTAGCCTTTGGTTTTGGAATTTCAATAAAAATGGAATCATGATCCTCCGGAGGTGGGACTTGTGCGGTACTTTCTGAACTTTGTTTTTGCACTTTGTTCATTGACGTCTCCGGGTTTTGTTCGGGTCCCTTTAGAGGAGTAGAAACAACGGAAGTAGGAACAAGAGGAGTCGAAGGTCCTTCACAAGTTTGTACCTCTTAGTGTGGTAATAGCATATTGACATGCTCACGAGGGTTAGTTTTACGGTTTGACTTTGGAAGAGTACATGATTTCGATTTCGATGAGAAGCGGTGTTGGAAGTTTGAACTTAGAAAGCATTTCGTTAAATTTGGCATCTGTTTTGTTATTCCTTTGGCCATTTGAGTTTCATATTCCGTAACACGCATCATTAGCTTGGACATATTTCATCAAAATAGGTCTTGAAACGCTTGATTTGGTGAGGCAAGAGCTTGTTAGACTAGGTGGTTGAATATAGTTAGAGGTTGGTAAACTTGCCCTTGATTGAAGTTACTTCCACGGTTTTGATTGAAACTGGTTCCTCGATTTTGGTTGAAATTATTTCCTTGATTTGGATTGAAACGGTTTTGATTGTTTTGAATCGGAGGAAAACCAGGAGGTCGGATTTGATTTGAAAAACAATCGGAGGTCTAGGAATTGGAAGTTTCTTGATTCAAATGGCTTTGCAGCAGCTTGTGAAAAGTACTCTGAATTTGTCTTGATAAACATTCCAGTCGGTATGGCTGGACGTTTTTATTAGAAGTGCGCACCTCACAAGTTACCACAACTACTGCACGACTACCGCTTTTTCCGGTGTCGGGAGCTTGGGACTTTTTGTTGTCGAGAGATAGTTTTCATCAAATTCTTAAGTTCAGAGACTTCTGTTGTAAGAGCAGCAACATCTGGTGAAATTCCGGGAGTAGATGAATTTGAACTTACTTTGGAAACGACTGCCTTGTTTCGTGAATTACGGACCTTGGATTTACTTTCGATAATTCTCAAGCATATCACGTAGGCCATTCTTATCCAAATAAGTTGCACAGCAGCACGAATTTCAACAGATCTTGATTCATTAGCATTCAAAGCATTGTAAAACGTATCCAACTGATGTAGTTCTGAAAATCCATGATGTGGGCATGCTCTCTCGAAGAAGGTCATTAAATCGATACAAGCCTATAAAACGATTTTCCGTCATAATTCTTGTTTGAAATCACTCGTGATTTCGTTACGAAGATTTGTCGTTTTTGAAGGAGGAAAAAGGAATTGATTAATGAATTTGAAACAAGATCAATCCCATTGTCAAAATTGATCGAGGTGGTTCTTTTTTCTAGCCAAATTCGGGCTGATCGTTCAAGAGAAAACGGATAAAAAAATGCATAAAGTTAATTGACGTGCTCGGGACTGTCCAGGGAATTCATTGTTGAAGTTTATCTTATTGAAAGAACGGATGTGAGCATGTGGATCATCTTTATCATGTCCGAATAAACTGTTTGTTTTGACAGAATTGATCAAACCTTGCATTTAACTCATGTTAGCATTGATTTCGGGAATTACATTTGCTTCCTCGTAAACCCTCCGGTGGGGCTGCTTGGAGATTGTTGCATTGTCCGGTTATCAGCCATCGGAAGCTATGGAGGATTATCTAAGGTTCTTCTAAATGAAATTGTTTTGAACAACAGCCTGTGGTTTGTTTGTTGACGGTTACGGTTGCGGGTTTGAGAACGAGTGGCCATGACTAAAGTAGAAAAAGAAATTTTAAAACTAAATTTAAATATTTTTTTTTATTATTATTTTTTAACAAAATAAAATTAACGGTTATAAGACGTGATAGTACAACTTAAACCAAATATTCAAATTTACTTCACGGTTAGCTTCTTAAATAAATTTTTACTTTTTAAGGTGAGCCGGTTACTTCGTAAATGACCCAAATGACAAGTTTTTAATCTTTTGATTCGAGTTGGGAATTCATTATGATAATACCTCTATTGATGGGTTATTTATTTGTTGGTGTTCTTTTACCAACTTTGTTATTTATTTTATTTTATTTTTTATGGACAATTTTTTATTTTTTTGATTTTTTGATTTTTTTATGGTTGAAATTGATCATTTATTAACTAAAGAAAAGGAAAATATTTTTTGACTTTGTATATTTTATAATTTTTTTATTTTTGATTTTTAACAAAACAAAACTTTCAAAAATGAAAGGGTCTTCAAATCCAATCAACAAACTTCAAACGATAGAATCTTAATCACAAATCCCTAGCAGCGGCGCCAAAAATTAATTCGTCAATTTTAACACACGTAAAATAATATATATAATATAGGGATAAAATTCCATTTTACCCTTGCGGACAAAATGGTGAAAAGGAGATTCTTCAAAAATAATATAATATAATATAATACGTATTTAACGGGAAGTAATGATTCCCGGGTAATATGTCACCAACGACTTGTGAAATTGTGACTACGTTTGTGCTTGGACAATGATTTAAATGGGATAAAAGTTTGATTTTGTTTTCTAGCAAATGGATAGCAATTAAAAATTAAAAACAAACCAACGGGCATTTATTTTTTAACTAATAACGCATAGCGCGGAACCTTAAACGGGAATAGCAAACAACCCTAAATTTATAAAAATTAACATAAATTGGTTTTTCTTTTTAAATGGACTTAAATTGCTATAAAGTTAGTTTAAAGAAAACTTGAACAAAAACGGAGTTAAATGAGCGTTTATAATTCGAAAACTGAGGAATGAGAAACGAATCCCGTTCTGTAGAAAACGAAAGTTGCATTCTAGACCTACGAAAAGCAAAACTAATTTTCCTATGAACTTAGGATAAAAGAAAATTTTATAAAAATGATTTTTATTTTTTGATTATTTTCTATTTTTTATGATTTTTTAAAAACTTTTCTAATAAAAAAATAATGTTTAAAAATTCTAAATGAAATATAAAAATTCTAGGAAAATTTTAACTAAAAAAAAGCTTAAAACTATTTAAATCCTAGGTGAAAAATTAAGACCGAGATTGTGAGTAGATTATAAAATAAGCCACAAAATATAAGAGTAACAGCTTATAGGCTTTTTGGGCAATTTGAATATAAAGTATTTATTGGTGCCAAGTAATGGTTTAGGATGAGCTATTGAAGCAAACTGGTAACGACATGTGGTATTGTGTGGGTGTGGTCGTGGGTTCGAGTCTGGCTAAACACCCCTTTTGCTCCTTTGTTTTTTGCACAAAACCAAAAGCTAATGCTGTAGAAGAAGGTTTTATTAAAACAACTTTTTATATTGAAAAGAAGCCTTAAGCTAAAACTCAAGATAAGCTCTAAGAGTCTTCTGAAAAATGCTGTTTTCAGTAAGTGAGCTTTTGAGCTCAAATAATGCTTGAATCATCTAAGAAGCTTGTACATAATTCTTTTTAAAGCTAATTTTTTGATCAAAAAGGTTCCTGGAAGCTATTATTTATATCTTATAATCTAAAAATGAAAAGCTAATTAATACTTTAAACACTTAAAAAGCTAGCTGAATTTAGAGTTTAAGACATTCAAAAATTTGAAAGCATACTTAAAAAAACTCAAATAATTTTACTTAGCTAGAATGAGTAATAAGCTATTAATGAACCTGAGCTTTTGCAAAACTTTAACAATCAGCTTATAGACCTATAAATTCACTAATTATAAAATCAATCTACTACATAGCTAATATCAAAAAATTTTTAAAATAGCTACTTTTTATTTTATATGTTTTTGGCCTTTTTAGATTTTTATGAATTTTTAAGCTAAATTAAAACGTATTTAAGCTAGGATTGCAAAACAAGTTTAATTCTAATTATCCTATATGTTAACTAATTGTTCCTACCGAATTTAAGGATACTAAATCCTGAATTAAGCTAGCCTGAAAGAAATCAAAACAGATTGCAACAGTACTTAACTGTGTGCTACTCTACTGTTGTTTACTTTGACAAAAAGTGCTAAAACATGTATGCATGTTAACCTTAGTGGTTTTCCTGCACGACACACTCTATTGAAGTGTGTTAAAATATCACAAAGCAAACACCTAACCAAGTAATGCAGGCTTGGTTCAAATTTTAGCAAGCAAAGAATAGTGGAAAAGTACCTTGGTGCAGACACAAAGATATTAAGCTACAAAATCCTTTCAAACTTATTTTAATCCTTTAAACTTTTTTTTCAATCTTTATCAAATATGAAGATACAACTAACCAAAGTAAAATCACCAAGTCTCTTTGACTTTAAACATTCAACACCTAATCCAACACACATTAAATGTTGACTGATTTTACTTAAGCTAGAAAATTCTCAAAACTATGTTACATAATATAATTACCATATTACTTAGAAGCTTATAACAACCTAACAAACATAATATCAACAATTAAACTAGGCTAGAATTAAAGATTTACTCTCCATGCTTTAACTTTTTTTTTTGGTTTTTTATGATTTTTAAGATAATATGAAGAGAACTAAGATCTAATCTACAATCACTAAAAACAGATGAGCAAACATGATTATTGTAACATCCGAGAATTTTTCGAATTCTGAATGACGATTATAATCTTCGACTTTTTGGGTATGACTTGTACTATAAGATAACGATCATCTAAATCACGTTTTCACGACTCGGACCCTAAAGCAATTCGATGTGATAACGCACTCATTCTTGACAACTTTTCCGTTTTGCCCGAGGCCTGGAACGGCCGGAAAAGGGCCACTAAAACAGACCGCAAACATTTTTCGAACAATATACAAGCGGACACACAAAAAAAAACAATTAAATTGGTTTTTATTTATCAGTATTTACTTAATATAATATAGTAAATAAATTAGTCATAATTTTTAATTAAAAGCGTTGCGGATACGCGACAATACTCGATGTTATAATCCATTTTGGATTTCGGACGGAGCAAAATCCGGTTCATTAAAATGTAATAACAGATTTTTTATTAAAGGTTATAAAATAATTTATAGAAATAATATCAAGCGAATATACTCATTTTTATCGGGAAAAATGATTTTGAAAAACAAATGGGTTTGTGTTTTTAAACCTTTTTCAGTGCAAGTCTTCCGTGCGTTGTTCCATCATTAAGTCGCTCAAATGAGTCCCGAACCGTTTTTATAAAAAAGAATATAATAAAAATGTTAAACTTTAACCACCTTTCAACTTGTTATAAAACTTCGCCCACTTGGTTTTATTTATATATAATCATTAAAGTACATTTCTTTTCAATTTCCATCTACATATTAACACTCACCACCACTTCAACTCTTCTCTCTCACCAATATCCTCGGCAGCCGCGACTGACACCACTCTCACCGCCAGAAAATGTTTTTCGGCAGGGGTCTTTTTCCGGCAATAGACTTTCAACAACACTCTCGACACCTATCTATTCGATCCTCTAACACCACGCTGTCCCGACCACGCTATACTCCCCACCTCCCACTCACCCTGACAGCTCATACCCCACAGAGTTATCACTCGACGCATAACCACCATCTGGCCGTCTCATTCCTACGTCCGTACTCGCTTGTACAAGCACCCCTTAAGGTCGTTTACTCGGTTATCGGTTATATCACCACCACGTGGTGCGATGGGTTTTTATACACCAATGGGGGCATGTGGTTTATTTGGCAGCCAGTCAAGGAGCGTTTGTTTGTATAATATAAACAGCACATGGGTGCATAGGTGGACGGTTTTTAATCTTTTGGGTGCGTTCCGGTTAGTCGTTGTAACCACCACCCAAGGGTGCGTCCGGTTTTGGCGCTTGGCATAAGAAAGGGGTGATTCGGTGGTTGTATTAACAAGGCTTGGGCATTGGGTTCTGGCAGTGTTCACCATCCGAAGAGGGTGCGTTTGGTCCGGGTTGAAGCCACCACGACCCACAAGGGTGCGTGGGGTGTCGGGTCAAACCACCAGCGGGTGCGTTTGGTTTATTAACAGCAGGGGTGTTTGTTTTAGCAATCTATTGGGTGCGTTTGTTTTGCTATAAATCAATAAGGGTGTGTTGGGTGTGGGTCGATCCATTACGTGTTTTTGGTTCTCTTTACACCAAAACGGTTGGCGTCGAGCTTCATGGCTTCATAGCTGAAGGTTGCGCGTTTTGGTGTTTAAAAACGTAAAGGGGTGTTCGGTGGTTTTGTTTTAAAACGCAAGGGTTGCGTTTGGTTTAATGGTTCCAGCAGCTAGGCTGCGTTTGACAAGAGTAGGGTGCGTTTGATTATGTCCCGAGGCACCTAGGGTGCTTTCGGTTTAGTTTTGCACCGCTAGGGTGCGGTGTGGGTATCGGTCAGCGGCCCGATTCTAGGCGCGTTTAGCTGTGTCGAAGCCTAACAAATGGTGCGTTTGGCTTTCACCACCGCTAGGCAAGGGCTGGTTTGGCTTGTACTTCCATTTTTCAAGATGGATGCGTTTATTGTTTACGCACAAGGGGCTTTGCGTTTTGGCTAACAGCCAACCTCCTCAAAGGGTGAGTTCGGCTGTTGCATGTATGTCAAAGGGGTGTTGTGTTTGGGACAGCGGGCACAGCAGTAGCATGGAGGTACGTTTGGCTTGGATAGGAAACACAAGGAGTGTGTTTGGTGTTAGCTGGAAAACCTATAAAAGGGTAAAGATTTGATTCATGATAAGACGGAGTGAATAAAATAGTGTCTTAAGGTTTAATAAACATGAAATTGGACTTATATATTTGGGGTTTAAATGGTTAACATATAATGTAATAAATTTATTATTCATGTTTCAGTTGATATAATATAATATGTTTTTATTTTTAAAACACACGTCGGGGGTTGCAATTTTGATTTCATTTGATTAAGTGGGGAAAAAACGTTAGACTTTATAAATTTGGGAAAAAACGTTTTTTAAGTGGAATTGTCCATGGCGATAAATTTATAGAAGGTTTATACTTAGAAATGTTTTCTGAGTTTCTATTATATTTCAGAAACCGAATAAAAGGTACCAAATTATATTAACTATATTTTTATTATTTTACAGTAACCGGATAAACGAACAAAAACTATACTTTTAACATGAGAACGAACTATTTTAGCACGGACCGATCGAAAGAAACGATAGATAATTTATATAGAAAATATTATTTTATATTTTATAATGGTTACAACTTTTACAAAACATGGTTTGTTGTTTCATAACATTAAGACATGGGTTTATTACTTTTTAATTTCAAAGTCATTTTTGTAGGGTCAAACTAACTAGTTTAAGAATAAGTACCCTACACTTATGATATCAATACCTGCAAGGTATTATATACTTGTCATTATGTCTAGATTGACTCGTCTTTGTTATTTAATTCAGGTAGGAATTTATATAAGGGTTAGTTTCATATGTAATGGTATTGTAGAACTTATATATTACACACTTGGGGATATTTGTCTAAATTATTTATTTAACCAACCACCTAAACCATTACAACATTAAATCTGAAATTGTTATTCAACTGACGTTTCGAGGTGACAGGTATTCCATCAGGAAACCCAAATTCATTATTACTAGGTAGTGGGACTTAGCGTTAAGTGTAGCTGCGATCTTCTTGATCGGAGACGCATGCGTCTTCGTAGGTATTATGCATATAGTTTGGCCATATCTGTCGATCGTTCTTGAACATCAAGTGAGTTCATCTAGCCCTCAGTTTTTACCTGTTTTACATATATTTTGGGGGTTCGAGAACATGCTTGTTACAAAATTCAATTACTACGTGATTTTGATTTTTTATACGTCGTTACACGTGCTCATTTTCAAACTTGTCCGCATACATTTTTACAATGCCATTTACATGGTTGATTACCTGTTTGGTTTATTTACTCATTTAAATATCTCGCGAGAGATACAATACTGGTTTGACTGTTTGAACGTTAAACGCATACTATTCTTTTTATGATTACGGATTTGCTTAAGAGATTGAACTGATGACAAAACCGGTATTGCCCGGGTCTTATAATTTACTCACCTCAAACACTAACCAATGTCCTTGCGAGGGGACCACGTGATTGGCGCCTGCGGGGCCAACAATCATTACTGCCCGGGTGTTCTTGGAGGGAACACCCATGAGGGGAACACATTATTTTAAATCACTGCCCGGGTGTTCTTGGAGGGGACACCTGTGATGGGTACATACAAGTCTACGTCACAGCGTCATGAACTGTAAATCACTTGGAGGGTGAGCGCGAATGTTATAAAATAGATCTATTTGGGATTGATAATCCCCGTTCGGGTGATTCGCTATCACTCGGCAAACGAACGTTATAGCATGTTGTCTGCGCGCATGTTATGAAATAGATCTATTCGGGATTGACAACCCCCGTTCGGGTGATTAGCTATCACTGGGAACGAACGTTATAACATGTCGGATCACGTTGGGACTACAGGGCCCCCAACAAATACATATGAATTCTTACTTTTATTATTAGCTTCAGTTTCATGAGCTTAGAGTAATCGTAAACATTGTTTTATACTCACATGGATATTTACGTTGCCTTGAATAAAGTGGCAATACATACTTGAAACATTTTGGTGACATTAAATTGGTCATGCATTCTTTATAAATCTTTGGGATAAGATTGGTACTTTTGGTGACATAAAATGTGTCGTGCATTCTTTATAAATCTTTGGGATTTTTACATGGTACTGTGATGATACAGTGGACAAATACATTCAGTTGAAACTTACATTCATATTTAAACTAATCTATGAACTCACCAACTTTAATGTTGACACTTTTAAGCATGTTTTTCTCAGGTGAATTAGATGCTTGGATTATTTGATGTGCATTGGAGTCTTTACATTCAAGTTTTTCATGGTGATGCAATTATGGGACAACTATTATTTTGATTTCAGAAAATCAACGAGATTGTTTTACAAATGACACTTTTTAGAGGTCGTTCTCTTGTATCTAGCGTTGTGTATTATGAAGTAGCACCCCATGTGGTATTCCGCTGCGTTGTATGATTTTTGGGGGTGTTACATATGACCGCACATAAGACTCTAAACGACATCAGATATCTTAAACAAACAGAAACACACATCCATCAATTCAATTCACACAATAACAATATCATGACATCTAAAAGACATTAGAAAACCTAAAGAAACATAAACGCAAGCATCCGAAACACGATAAATTAAAAATAAAATATATATGGTAGCATACCACAAAAAATCACCACATATTTATATGACCTATATAAATTGTCACATTAGCTTGTTACTTCACAGGAAATATCAGTTGTGCCAAATTTTGACGTATCTATTTCAAAAGTATTGTCCTTTTGTGCAATAATAGACTGTAAGCATTTTTATCTTATAAAATTACAACAACAAAACAATCGAAAAAGTTTAAAGTAGTTAGTGTAACCTTTTTACCAACGCACAATGTCAATTGTTTCATGAAAACGACAAAACATGCAACATCAATCCCTTATGCCAAGACCTCCTACGAAAATTATACACATTATTTCAGCTGAGTTAAACATATAAAATCAGGTTAACAGTTAGTCACGTAACAAAGAGATTGTTGACATGCATTTCATCCTATACCATCTTTAACATACTAATAAACAACTTATGACCAAAATGTCCAATCAAACAGTATGAGAAAGCTAATATAGCAAACAAAGAAAGTATCGATCTACTACACGCATGCCTTATTCAGAAAAAGAATGCCAATGGGTCATTGATGCAAAATTAATAAATCAACCTACCAAGATGTACATAATACAACAAATACATAAACTGCAAAAAAAATCCTATGATTGCAGACCTTTAGTTTACCCTATAAGTAAAAACCTTTGATACATCAGCACGCATAGAACCCACAATAAAAACACCAAAGGCAAGCTGAAAAAAGAAACCACATATGAGAACAAATCCTTAATAAGATCTGAAACTCTAAAGATGACCAGAAACTATATCATCGATATCTATGAGCACATACAGACTTTAAAAGTTTCATAAATAACATGAAACACTAATGATGATAGATTATACCAAGTACATAGAATCAAAACTTTGAAACACATATTGACATATAAAAACATGTTAATATTTGAAGGAAAAAAAACACATATCCATAAATTCACTAGCGACAACGCATAAGAATATCACAAAGCATTTATAACCGCACATCAAAATCTAAACAACATCAAAAAGATTAAACAAACGATAACACACATCCAACAATTAAGTTCATACAATAACAATATCAGAGCATCCAAAAGACATTATAAAGCCAAAAAAACACAAACGCAAACATTTGAAACACGATCAAATGGAAAATAAAACATAACTGGTAACATACCACAAAAAATCAAGACATATTTATACGACCTATATAAGCTGTCACGTCAGTTACTTCATACGTGGTATCAGTTGTGCCAAATTTAGACGCGTCTATTTTTAAGCTTTTGTTCTTTTGTGCAATGAAAGAAAAAACGCAGTTTTAATACTTTAAAATAGCAACAACAAAACTATCGAAAACATTTAAGGCAATCAATAAAACCTTTTACCAATGCACGATGTCAGTTTTTTAATGAATTCGATAAAACATGCAACATTAGTCCCTTCTGCCAAAATTGCCTGCCCAAATTACATACATCATTTTAGCCGAGGTAAACACATAAAATTAGAAGAACAATAACAGTGACGTAACAATGCGATTGGTGACATACATTTTAACCCATACCATCTTTAACACACTAATAAACAACTTATGACCAAAACATCCAATCAAGAAGTATAAAAAAACCAATATAGCAACAAAAAAGTATCAATCTACTACACATGTACCTCATTCCGAAAAAGAATGCCGACCGGTTATTAATACACATAATACAACATACACATAAACTACATAAAAAATTAATTCTATAGCTCTAAGTTTACCATATAAGCACAAACATTTGATTCACCAGCGCACAGAGACCCCACAATAAAAGCACGAACAGTAGGCTGAAAAATGAAACCACGTATAAGAATGAATGTTTCATTACATTTTAAATCCATTGTCATATTTGGATATTCGGTTGAACATCCACTTGGTGCTTGTTCACTTGTGGTTTCTTCAGTGATATACAAATTTTGATAATGAATTTAAAATGGAATCTTAAAACAGTTTTTGGTGAGGACAAACAAAAATAGAAAGATAGAAAAGTCGTATACGAAAATAAAAGAGCATACGTCATGTGTCAGAAAAAGCAAGTACAAGGCACATGAGAAAGAAAAAGATAAAAAGTATGGTCAAATGGAATTGCTCGACCATTCAAAACAACCAGAGTGGAAAAAAAACAAAAATATTGTTTTTACTTGTATTCATCTGAAACTAACACACTTGCATCTTACTCTTAGAAATCACAATGTCTCAAGAAGTTCAAGAACAAAGACTACTAACTGAAGAGGAGCTAGTGCCTACTGTGGAAAGAGATGTATTTGTTCCATGCAACTTCAAAATTGAGTCAGATACATACATCACTGAACCATTATTCAAGTTAGTAGTTGAGCTTCTTAAAGACCACCCACTCATCAATGCACTCACACTCACAACAACAATACCAACAATCTACATACAACAATTCTGGCACACCATCAAACTAAACACAACAACAAAGAAACTGCTATTTTAGCTTGATAAGCAATACTTCGAGCTAGGCCAAGAGCTATTTCGCACTATGTTGCGAACTTCCCCAAGACAACAACATAAAGTATTCATACAACCTACCCAACTTCACACAATAATCGAGTTCCTCAAAACACTCGGTTATGATGAAACATAAAAATCATTCATCCAACTATCAAATTTAAAATTGCCAAGCTTTCACAGCCTTGGAGAACATTGTTTACAATCATCAACAAATGCATAACAGGTAAAGACACGGACTTGGATAAATAAAGACAATCACTACTACATATATTTTGGGGAGTAGTCAACAATAAGAACGTTGACTACGCAAAGATTTATGGGAAGAATTTGAGTTTTAAGTTACAAGGAGAAAGAATAAGAGAGCTGGAAATATCCTTTATCCACATTATAGAAAACTAATCATTGCTTACTTCATCCCTAGACACAATGATTGTTACACCCCGTCTAAGGCGGAAATATGAGGCGCGACGGAGGGATTGATCGTCATAACACATGGTGTCACTATAGATAAAGCAAAAATGCATACCAATGAAAGTGTCACAACGTTGCCGATCACAAGTGGGTACTTGTGTCATGACTTGTCCATTCACAACACATAGTCTAAAGTATTACAAGCCAAGCTCTCACACATGGGAGTAATACAAGTCTAGAAATGCTCCAAAGTACATAACTGGAAACAAAGTTCTAGAATGCAGTCTTTCAAGAAATGATCCTCATGGGATTCTCTTAGGTCTGCTAAGGCATCCTATCCTGACCTCAATGATCATTCGCTTCACCAGAAAATGATACTCGAAAAGGTCAACATAAAGTTGGTGAGCTCATAGGTTTAGAGTATAAACCCAGTTGTTGTACCAAAATTTAAGCAGAACAATAGTGCAATATAAGAGCGGAGTGCAAGCAATATACATAGCAATCAAGTCATACCGACCATTCAACAATGGTCCAAGCGCTTATAGTCCCCTGAACCTATCGCCTACCAGCTAGAGCTACACAGGTCAGCTTAATAGTTCTTAGTTATGTACCTAATAGCATGCATGAACATATACAACAACATTTACATACGCAATTATAGGCATATAGCATTATCCAAAAGTATAGAATTAGTTTTAGCACAAAAGAAAAATAGTTTGAAATAGATTTGAGTATCATTTCCCCCAAGGAAAATAGTTTGAAAATGGGGCTACGAGAACTCCCTTAAATAGAGATGATTAGTAGCTAAGAATAAGATGGTCAAATAACGTACAACGGCGCCCAGTCACGACCTAACAATTTATGTCCGACTCAGATATATATTTGAAATGTGCATTTGAAATTGATGCATAAGAGTTTTTAAAAACATTTTGTATTACTCTTTTTAGTATCATTGGTTGTGTGGTGGTTGGAAAATTAAACTCGAAGAAAATACATCGAAGTATATACATTAGGTATTATTTACTTATAGTATTTAAAGGAAATAGGTAAGTAGAGTAAATAAGAAATAAGTAAATAGACAATAAGAAATTAGAAATATGTCCCGATAATTTACTCAGTAAGTTCCAAGTTTTCTAGGTTAGATGTATAAATTATAAGTATTTGTTAATACAAATATTCACGCAAAAACGATATTTATATTTAATGATATCATTTGTCGGATAACAAAGTGCACCAAATACGTAAAAAAATGATAAGTCGGGAAGTTTGTCATGTAAAAGCTCATATGGTGTTTTGCCGTGACGTAGACGTGTGATGGAACGATTTTGGGTATAACATGTGGTAGCAACTGCTTCTGCCCATAAGAATAACAAAGCTTTTGCATAAATCAACATTGTGCGGGCAACTTCAATTAGCGTACGATTACGTCTTTCAACGACACCATTTTGTTATAGAGAGCGAGCAACGGATGTTTCATGAGAGATGTCAACCTTCTCATAATATTTACGCAAAGTTTGATTAACAAATTTAATTTCATTATCTGTTCTGATTCGTCGGACAAGTGCCTTAAGCCGCAGTTGAATCATCTTGAGAAACTTGATTATGAAATCTGAAGCTTCATCTTTTGACCTTAAGCACTTTA
>BQNB010145752.1:0-16669 GCA_026074375.1 Tanacetum coccineum
AAGGGTTTGGAAATGAGTTACTTATTCAGTCTTAACTCTTAATTAATGCTTATCAAAACATATTATAATTATAAATTATAAATTTATATACATCCTATAGAGCGTGTCGGAAGATGCCAAAAACATGCTAAGCTCGTTGGTAGGCTTATTTCGATCTAGCCCGTTCGCCTGGCCCATTACTTTGTTAGGTTTCTTTTTACAATACACAATTATTAACCAATCACTTGATATCTAACTTCAAACATGTATGGTAAATCTCATTTACGGCCCTACTAACAGTGGTCCATCCAAGTATATATTTAAGCGTTTAGTTTGTTTTACATGTAGTTCTTGCCCTGGGTCACTTCTAAAACCACACACATAATCTTCTTCCTCTTTTTCTAAGAAACCACCGCAGGTTCATCTACCACCACAATATACTTGTCCATTAATTTGAACAGGCCAGGTCGAACCGGGTTTCAAAACGTTGCAAAAAACAATTTACTTACACATTTTCACAACAAATTAGCCCCCGCCGCAACGCGCGGGCTTCTTTCCACCTCGTTATAACTATATATTAAAAACCGGAAATCAGTTTGCGTGCATATTAACAACCCCTTGGGTCGACTCGGTTAACCCGACCCGCCCTTTATTTTTATTTTTTTGCTTAAACCCAACCAAATACACGTCTCCTTCCCCTTAATACGTGTCTAATCCACAAACAAAGCTCCCATATTCATTCAGTTATCAAACCACACACATCATCTTCTTCCTCTTTTTCTAAGAAACCACCGCAGGTTCATCTACCACCACAATATACTTGGCCATTAATTCTATAAGATTCATGTAAGTTCTCTTAGATTTCGAATATTTATTTTGATTCTATTAGGCTTTCAATTACAAATTAGGTTAATGTGAAATTTGGGGGTTTTTGTTTCGTTGGGTTTGTTTTAATGTGGCTTGGTTTAATCTGAATTTTGTTTGTTTTTGTTGATATCTTTGGCAGGAGGAGGAGGAGGAGGAATGGGGATTAGGGTTACTTTATAACCTCACGACGGTAAGATTTCAATTTTGGGTGTTTTTTTGTAAGATTTTGATTTTGGATTGGTTCTAAAATAAGCTCAAGGGGTTATTAAATAAGCCAAAGTAAACAGCCACTCAATTTGGTAGTTAGGGTCGAGCAAAATAGATTATTGCTGATTAGCTAACTTAAGCTATTTAGGGCCTGCTTATTTAGGAAGTTCTTATAAGCTAAACCCGTCTTAAAACTATTTTTATTAGTATTTTGTTTTGTGTATTTTATTTGCACGCGCGGCTCGACGTTGAGTATATGTGCAAAGTATACATATTCTCCGGCTTCGGCTTATTGATGAGCAGTTTGATTTCGGCTTCGGCTTATTGATGAGCAGTTTGATTTCGGCTTCGGCTTAT
This sequence comes from Tanacetum coccineum, assembly GCA_026074375.1. Classification (NCBI taxonomy): domain Eukaryota; kingdom Viridiplantae; phylum Streptophyta; class Magnoliopsida; order Asterales; family Asteraceae; genus Tanacetum; species Tanacetum coccineum. The sequence goes on from BQNB010145752.1 coordinate 1,411, forward strand.
GTTGGGGCCTAGCCCAGTTTGAATTTGCTAGACCCATTTGTATTTATACATATGGTTTATGCTTAATGTCGCTATGGTGATTAACCTAAACTAATATGATATCGCAACCTCAAGATCTCCTATTTAAAAATTAATCTAAGTATAGTAGTTGTTTGAAATTAAACTAATGTGAGTTCTTCTGTTGGTATGTATATATGCAGGTTGTGTTCAATCCAACTTTAGTGCCAAGCACCAAACTATTGCTCTCTACTGAGGTTTGTAAACCCTCTCTACTTCTCAACATGTTTCTTACGGTAAAATCTTGATCAATTGTTATTTTTTATCCGATATGAGCAGGAAACTATTGCCCTTGAACATGCTTCAACATTTGGGTTAGTTCAACCTTATTTCTTTTGTAAATAACAGTAACACCATTTCAAACTTTTTCAAACCGACTTTGTGGTATTCTTATTTTTGCAGCATATGCAAGATGAAGACAATAACAAAGTCTACACGAAATTCCTTCCATAAGTTGCGATGAGGCCAAGTGCCCGAAACGCCCTTTGAACTTGGTTGAAGGTAATAGTTAGATGTTAATTTCATTATGCGCGCATAAATAGTTGTTGTTGATCGTGGATTGGTTACACACTCTCACTAGGAATTGAATATGCATGTATCTAATCTATTTATTTAATTTTGTATCCGTGCAGAAAATCAGTAGTATGGTAGCTGTGTATGGAAGCTGTCAAGAACGACATTGAGGCTTCATCTGTGGTTTGCCCGGGATACCTGCTAAAGGTTTGCTACTAAAGTTGTTCTATAATTTTTCGTTTGGATTGTTTAATGTATGTTCGATTTTAGTGAGTTTGATTATTTGGATTGTTTTTTTTGCAAATGAGTTGATTTTATGACGTGGGTATTGATTAAAATGAGAGGGTGTTTTATATACAGAGGATGATGAGGTGCAGGGTGATTTGAGGTGCGGTTGTGATGTGAAAGGATGCGTATGGGGTGGGAGTAGGAAAAGGAACAAGCAGGTATGAAAAAAATATCAAAATTTAGGTTTTTTCTAATTTGATTCAAGAAGCAGGTATGAATTTTTTTTTTCTAATTTGTAGTTTTCTTTATTTGAATCAGCAGCATGCAATTTAAGGGTGCACTTGAAATGCAACTTGTTGTACAGAGGCAAGTCCATGAGCAAGTAGAGGTATATTTAAGTTAGTTCAAAGGTCTTTTTCTATAAAGTGATGAAGAATTGATGTCTGTTTTAGGCACTTTTATTTTTTTAGTACATATAGGCATTTGGATTTTTAAGTATTTCTAATTTTGTTTTCAGGAGACCATGGAGCAAAGTCGCCATTTGGAGTACGCTGTGAACTTTTGGTATTATAAACACGGTCTATTACAAATGAAGGTTAGTTCGATTTGTATTATGTTGGTTTGTTATAGGTAAGTTGTTAGGGGCTGTTTGGGATTGGTTGGTTATAGCTTTTTAGAAAAAAAATTGGTACGATGGCAACACAACGTATGCTAAATCTGTGTTTCCAGCCACTGTGGTGTCCAATCCCGATAGTTTCATTTGAAGATGTGTCCACTTTTTCGACTCTTTAGCTATATGAGTCTCATAGACACATCTATATGATTCTTTTATCCCACCATAATTCCAGATCGGGTAAGATGTCTTTAGGTTGAATAATAAATCATAGGCTGCAACATATAATTTGAAACATATTAGTTGTCCTCAATGAAAAATTCATAGATACTATCCATATGTAGGTGTATTTGAAATTGGAATTACACTTGGGTTGGAGTCGGAGTTGCGCACTGCTAGATGGAGTATGATATTGTCACGTTTATCTACTGTCGTGGAGCTGATACAGAAGCTATTACAGGTTAGTATTCTTCAACTTTTTAAACCAGTCTTGAATTTAGATTAATTCGACCAGGAACAGTTTGAACCGGGTTATGGAAGCACGCTTAAAGGTTTCTTTGGCATATTGCAGGTATCATCCATAGTGCATTTGAAGTAAACAAATTGTACCCATTGTATGCGCTTTTTATATACTCATATTTGTATCGTTATTTATGAAATTTGTGGAATAGATTTTACAATATGCATATTTTTTTATATATATTGTTTTAAACATCTAATTTTAACAAAACTATAACAGCAAAATAGGAAAGTGTTGGGATCAAGGAGTGTTGCAAAGAAAGTGGAGTTAAAAGCGTATACATGTGATATCAATCGTGATGATGGTCCCGAACCAATACTTCAGGATCCTATTGCCTTGGGTAATTGAAATTTATACACAAAAGAATCTATATTTCTATGTAGTGATAATGATAAGCTTTTAGCGTTATGTTTATATGTGTCAAGATTTAAGATTTATATATTTGATTTTGTGTTTATCAAAAAAGGGAAGTGATTTTTTTTTTGTTTCTTGAAGGTATATGAACTTCATAGTTTATATGAAGTCTAGAAGATGTTGATGAGGAACATCCAAGGAAGCACACAAAGCCTTCAAGAAGATATATGCTTTAATAGTTATCAACAACAAAAAAACAAGTGCGATTTGGAACAGCCTACACCTACCAAAGAGTATGATCGTGTCAAACAAACATTAGACAGTCAAGAAACTAAGGAAGACAAGTGCGTAATTGACCTCACTTTAGCACCTACTTTGTAAAAATGGTAATCAAAAACTTAGTTGGTTAACTGATTACAGTTTGGCATTAGAATTGCTACAATATCGGTAGTGCAACGCTTAAGGATCGGTCTATTGTTGAGATGAAAACTGGAGAGGGGACCTTCAGAGTGGAGAAGTAACGGATAGCGTCGATTATTGGGATTGACTTCCCAAATAAAATTGTGCATCTGCTGATTGCTTTTTGAAATAATCTATTTTGAATAAAGTCTCACGAACGGTAGGAGGTTAGCTGGCTCTATTTGTGTTTGATGATGTTTTGTTTTCTTCATTTTTGTTTTATTGTATTTATGGCTTTGTTTGTTTATTTGAAAAAGGTGAGGAAGGTTATTGGAATTGAAGATAGAGAGGAGACTAGGTACAAGGCTAAGTTGGAAGACCGTGCAAGAAGGGAAGAGGAACTTTTCACACGTGCTCCTCCTTCAAGTGTGGAAAATAAGAAACTCAAACATATGCACGAGTCAAGATTCCGGGTAAGACTATTTTTAATACAAATCCTAATAGTTTATTTACAAAATGTGGCAGTTTTGACCCATTTGCTTATAAATGGGTCGATTCAGGTTATATATTATTTCTATCAGTAATGGGAGATTCTTTTTTAGCTTAAGTGAGAATGGTTCTCATGGGTTAAAAGTTGCCCGAATTGTGTTAATTGCAGCATATAACATCCTAAATCATTTTTTTTTTACAATACTCCTAACTAACGGGCTCATTGCCTAGGACTAGGTCTTTGGGGAAGGGTCATTCGGCACCCAAAAGGGGTGCACGGGTCCGGTCCCCCTTGATTTTAAACCTTTAGCGAACAGGAAGTCTCAATTGATAGATATCAGGTAGGTGTGTCAATATTTGCCTTTTCCGAATAAGTTTTTTTATTTCTTTTTACTATTAGTAATTGTAAATACCTGTACAACTAAACACATTAAATTAGAAACTGACGTGTTCACGTCATTTACGCTTCTAACGCAAATAAATTACACTAAAAAGGTCTGGACGTACTGTTGGTAGGGTGTTTTGCCACAACGTTTATATATGAGAGCATCTGATATAGAATATGACTGTATGAGTTTAAGTGTCAGACATTGGAAACTTTCACCCGGACATCTAGGCACACTACTCAGTTTACAGTTCTGATTTATGCATACCTACACGTGAATAGGTGTTTTGAGTCTAACAAATTAATTTTGTCATGTAGGGATGTTCAGACCACCAAAAAACCGTCACCAAATTATATGTACCGGTTTTGGAACGTGCAATTACGAGGCTGGTAGCTGGAACTACCAACAATGATGCAAATTCAGAGTCAAACTCAACGCAAAACGAGTCAACCAACACATCCTATGTAATCGCATTTTTTGTAACCATATCGTAGAATGGTTTAATAAAACTGTTACTGTACTATGTCTGAGACTCTTCGCTCGCACCAGATTCACTTAGAGTCTCCACATACTCTCGGATGCATACCAAATTTACCCTGACAAACATCCCGCGACAACGCGCGAGTTTAAAACCTTGTTATACAAACTAACAAAAAGAAGGAAAGCGGGTTGCTAATTAAATGCAAGCCCGACTCGAGTTGCATTAAATGTATTTCTGACCCGTTCTTCATCCGGTTTTATTTTGACCCGTTCTTCCAGTTTCATTTAATGAGCCTTTCGACCCACTTACTCCTCATCTCTCTCTCGAGGTAGGTTGTGGTGGGTGATCGGTTTCTTGCCAACACAATTAGATTGCATGTAAGTGATTTCGATTAATTGTATTCTAAAATAGTTATGATATATAGGCCGAATCGAATAAGTTCATAAGCTGCTAAATAAGCAGATTGTAAAGTAAGGGGGTGTTTATTTTCGCTTATGTAGCCGGCTCATGGCTTACTTGATTTTGGGCTTATGTTTCATAAGCTAAACCTCATGCTATTACATTGTGGTTTTCTGGTGCTTATGCCGTCATTTGCTGATTCTTACTGTGCGCCTTTCTCATGATTGAATGTGGCTTTCTTATGAGCTTATTATATGTTGAAAATGGGAATTGATCTCATAAACTGAGAAGTATGCTTAAAACAACATCTTTATGTTTGTTGGTTTATATAATAGGCTTATGATATATAAGCGGACGAATAAGCACATAAGCTGGTAAGGGGGTGTTTGTTTCCGCTTATGTAGCCGGGTCATGGCTTACTTTTTATAGCGTGCTTAAAACCGTGTAAATAAGTGGTTGTTTGGGATTTGGGTTTATGCTTATATATAAGCAGCTGTTTCTGATTTGCGCTGATACTACTTCGATTTACTATAACATCTGAAAAGATATGTTTTTTTAGTGACTTTTAGTATACTCCATTTGTAATGGATTTTTAAGGCGCGATATGATGACAAAAACTATAGTATCATTTGTTTCCTTTTGGCCATAATGAAGAGCAGCGAGGTCGACTAAGATTTTGCGGCGTCTGTGCTTTTGGCAGGGTAAATTGTAACATTTGCAGCCACGCCGGATGCCCGACTTTTTCAATTGTTACGCTTCGATCTGAGCCTACTACCTTGGACATAAAGGGTTGGATACAAAAGAATACTGTTTGGGATTTGGGCTTATGCTTATATATAAGCAGCTGTTTGGGATTTGCAGCCAGTGCCGGTTTTGGGTATAGCTTCTACATTGGTAGTAATAGAGTAATTAAGGCGATGAAGATCATTTTCTGCATTCGTACTTTTCCTGAATATAGTTTACCAATGCCCGTATCTTGGCGGGGCAGCCCCACCTAGATTGAGGTTGCAGCCATGGCGGGTATTTGGTGCCGCTTTTGTACTTACAGATCTGAGCCTCATTTAGGTAAAAAAAGAATTTAATACTATGAAATAGAATGCGTAGGTGTAAAGGAATATTGTTATTGTGTAAAACTTTGTCTGTTTTGTACGATATATGCCATTGCAAAACACTTTCTGTTGCGCATCATATTATTTAAAACTGTTGGCTTTTAAGAAATTTCTATGTCCATTTTGTTGGTTCATCGGTGGCTGTATTCGTATGTCCGAAAATGAAACGAAGAGAAAGAGGTCACCTTGAAAATGAAACAAAGAGGACATGACACGTCCGTCATGACTGCGACCATACGAATGTCACCTTGGAAACAACGTGTTGAATTATTTTTGACATAAGATGACAAGGTTTGTAACACTATTTTTTAATACTTTGTGTCATTTGACTGTTGGATTGATGTATGGTAAGGATTTGAAGCAGCAGTTAACCAAGCAAAGTGTTTCACGGGTGCTTCAGATTCTTAAGGTAATTTCTTGATCCTTTTATTTGTAGTTCAATGTTTTCTAGGCACATCTATTCTAGAAGCTATTGTGATTTACGGGTTGTTGCCACTGCAAGTTTTTAAGTATCAATTTGAAGATCCAGAAACAGAAAAGGTTAACCGCCTTTGATAAGGTAACAACTGAATGAATTTAATTGTTGTCTTTAACTTTTTTGGTTTACCATTACCCGTTTAGCTATGTGTCGGAGTGTTCAACTTATAATTCAGAACCTATTTAAATTTGTCTTGCGCTCGATATGATAGAAATAAAAGTTCATGAACTTACGGGTCATAATGGGAAAAGTCACCAGCTCTAAGAAAATCATAAGATTAACACAATGTCATTAACTTTAGTTCCTTACGATAAATAAATGCTAATTAGACCTTTTGTAATGTGTATTTAGGTTTTGGACAAGAGTTGTACTTCTCTTTTGTGGTGAATTTCATTGCAAGCTTTGATCGAAAGGGACTCGGCGTAAGAGACATGGTTGATTTATCAGGTTAGATCCATACTTCTGATAAATTTCATTTAATGAATGTATGTGAATAACTTTAGCCATGAAACATCCCATAGTCAGTTAAGGTTTCACCTTAAAAAGTACTAATACACTAGCTATCTGCTCTGGTCAAAATAAAGTAACACAGATAACCCATTTTTATATTCTCCACGTTGCGGTTATATTGTTCCTAAAAACCCAAAGCGTGCGTCAGTGTATTTGAAGTAGATATAACAATAAGTCAAACAAACTATGATGTACAGGCAAACTAAGTGGGTGTTTGAGATTGCTGTTTTTTTGGCTTCTGCATTAAAGTAAGTGTGTATGGTGATTAAAAACATCCGTAACTACTGCCTTTTTGCAGCAGAAAGGAAACGCAAGGGAAAATGTTAGCCGACAAGTAGAAGTGATGACTTGGGTTATGTTCATCTCTATTGAGTTGATTGGGTCAATATTTGTTTTGCTAAAAGGTAAATGAGGTTTAGGTAGTTCAATATGGCTTTACGTGCACTCTTAGTGTCAGCTTCCTAATTCATTTTGTTTTAGAAAAATAGACTATTATTGTAACAATATTTGACGCATTAACTTTTCATAAGAAAATGCAATCAATTTTTTTTGGTCAAACTAAACCTCTTTCGAGTCGCAAAGAATCCGCCAGACCTGATAATTTTGTAACTCATGCTAGCATCCCATCGATTATAAGAACCCGATCCTAAAGATTAGCAAAAGCCATTGTTATCAACATTTCCAAGTGTTGAATATAGAAGATGCAAATACAGGCGGTTAATGATAAAATACCCGACAACAAAGAATGAATAACCATCCATATGAAAGCTTTGAACTGCAGTATCATTGTTCTGTGTTATGATTTCCACAAATCCTTTATAGGCACGATGAGCTATGATCTTCTTCTTACTACCATATTAGTGTTTGATATACAATATTAGTACATATATAAGTTGTTCTTTTATGAATGTATAGATTAAACACTACTACGATCAGCTAAAGATATTGTTGATTCTTTGTTAGACATTGTAAACAATATGCAAGTACTGAACTAGGCCAATCGCAAAGTTTTAATATCCAGTAGGATGCTATTTACATATTCTTAAAACATGGATTCCATACTTTTAATCTTGGTTACACTATTAAATGTAGCAATTTAATTTCTTTTATGGTTTTGTTTGAAATTTTAAGCCTGTTGCTGCTAATCTCCATATTCATCATTATGCAGGGCCGACCTAAGGGTCTGGTAGAGGAGTGGTGCTTCATAGTTGAGACGCTCGAGAGGGGTACTAACGGGTGGGTGAGTAAGATGCAAAAGGGTATCAGCATCATACAAAGCAGGTTGAGCACGTTTGGCCATATAACCTAGACCTGGGTTACGGGTACCTAGGAGGTCCTTGTGCAAGTCAGCGGTTGCCTTTTTTGGTTTCTTAAAAAGCATAGGAATAGTTTCTGTTGGCATGTTAAATCTTTGCAATATATCTCTTGCAACTTTGTTAGCATTCTTTAAACAAACTATTTCATCAAGATAACTATCTATGCTTAATCCTTTTCTCAGATAAAAATCTTCTCTTTTCAGATTGTAAAAATGCAATTGATTTTTCTTTCCTGTAAATGAGGGGACAGATAAGCAAATGCTTTTTCTGGCACAAGTTCAGCGATACGCTTGTTACGCTGAATCAACTAGGGCCTTGTTCTGTCTAACTGTGTATCACAATCAAGTTATGACCTTTTTGGGTGTCTAGAACGATATATTTCTACTTGCTGCATTGAGAACGCTCATTTTTTAAGGTCTCGACTTCTAAGCCGTTTTTCTGGTTAACTTAGCATGTTCGTACATAGTTGGGTTTTGCAAGTCAGTTTAAGATGGTGCGAGGAGAGGGCCGAGGCTAGGAACTTTATCAGATTGGTCAGCAGAATACCTCATTGAATATTTGGCTTCGGTGGCAAGGAAGATACAGAAGATACGGGACGGGTATTGTCACAATCTCCAGTCCTCAGCATCGGAGTCTAATGTTTCTTCCCTGTTGCATCTCCTGACTCAACTGATAATCCACATTATCAAAGATTTGATTGTCATTGGAGTGTACCTCATTGACTTGACTGTTGGTGGCACTGATGGATGACAAGTTGGCCATGAAAGCGACAGCAGCATTGGGGCCCTTCCATCCCACGTCTGAATCATATGCATCCTCATGGTAGACTTCGAAGATATTAGTCCGTATTATTGCCAAGAGGTTGATCTATATGTTACTTCTTCATTTGTGCCCATTGAATAACGTGTTTATGAATGAACATTTGATCTTACGTGTTGTTGATTGTTATTTGATTTGAAGTTTATGATTTTCCGGGTAACTTTGAAACAGTAAAATTGCTGTTTTGGAGGCTCTAAATGACTCCGAATGGGCCAATAAAATGACAAGGGCCTCTCGCTCGTAATACAGTAAGATCCTTGACCGTTGGGGGGCCGTTTCGAGCTGGTATAAGAAAATTTCGGAACAATCCCGACACAAAAATTATTTTTTGCGGCCAAATCAAGCAAACCGCGAACTTAGATCTTGAATCAAAAACGCAATGAATTGTCAAAACGCAACAAAGGTTTGTCAAAACGCAATGGATTGTCAAAACGCAATGATATCTTCCTCAAAACGCAATGAAATTTTTCTCAAAACGCAATGAAAGTTTTCTCAAAACGCAGTGAAAGTTTTCTCAAAACGCAATGAAAGTTTTCTCAAAACGCAGTGACACTTGATGTCAAAACGCAATGGACCCTTCTTTGTCCTCAAAACGCAATGCTAAGAAATTTTGGCATCGGGAACGTTTTAGCCAAAAACGCTATAGAATTTCTCAAACGCAACTGTATATCAACAACGCAATAGGAAATACTACAAAACGCAACAGAAGATCTCAAAACGCAACATGAAGATCCTCAAAACGCAATATGAAGATGCCCAAAACGCAGTCAAGAAAAACTCTTCTATATGTCACGAAAATTTTGAAAATCCACAGATAGCTGCCAATTCAATCGAACCACATTAAAACGTACGCCCCTTTATTTTTTGTGATTACTTTCGATCAATACACACAAAATCCGAACCCCACTTTTTTTTTAAAAAAAAATTCGGTTCAAAAAAAAAACAAAACAAAACAAACAATCACTTTTGGCTCAGGGGGGGGGGGGGGGGGGGGGGGGGGGTGTACTCAATTGTAGGATCCCTAGATCATTCCATAGATTAAACACAAGATCAATAGCACAAGAGATTAAACATTAAAGAACTTTTGATTGAACAAGTCAAGATTCTGGGTAAGACTATTTTTAATACAAATCCTAATAGTTTATTTACAAAATGTGGCAGTTTTGACCCATTTGCTTATAAATGGGTCGATTAAGGTTATATATTATTTCTATCCGTAATGGGAGATTCTTTTTTAGCTTAAGTGAGAATGGTTCTCATGGGTTAAAAGTTGCCCGAATTGTGTTAATTGCAGCATATAACATCCTAAATCATTAATTTTTTTTACAATACTCCTAACTAACGGGCTCATTGCCTAGGACTAGGTCTTTGGGGAAGGGTCATTCGGCACCCAAAAGAGGTGCACGGGTCCGGCCCCTCCTTGATTTTAAACCTTTAGCGAACAGGAAGTCTCAATTGATAGATATCAGGTAGGTGTGTCAATATTTGTCTTTTCTGAATAAGTTTTTTTTATTTCTTTTTACTATTAGTAATTGTAAATACGTGTACAACTAAACACATTAAATTAGAAACTGACGTGTTCACGTCATTTATGCTTCTAACGCAAATAAATTACACTAAAAAGGTCTGGACGTACTGTTGGTAGGGTGTTTTTCCACAACGTTTATATATGAGAGCATGTGATATAGAATATGATTGTATGAGTTTAAGTGTCAGACATTGGAAATTTCACCTGGACATCTAGGCACACTACTCAGTTTACAGTTCTGATTTATGCATACCTACACGTGAATAGGTGTTTTGAGTCTAACAAATTAATTTTGTCATGTAGGGATGTTCAGACCACCAGAAAACCGTCACCAAATTATATGTGCCAGTTTTGGAACATGCAATTACGAGGCTGGCAACTGGAACTACCAACAATGATGCAAATTCAGAATCAAACTCAACGCAAAACGAGTCAACCAACACATCCTATGTAATCGCATTTTTTGTAACCATATCGTAGAATCGTTTAATAAAACTGTTACTGCACTATGTCTGAGACTCTTCGCTCGCACCAGATTCACTTGGAGTCTCCACATACTCTCGGATGTATACCAAATTCACCCTGACAAACATCCCGCGGCAACGCGCGGGCTTAAAACCTTGTATATATTAAAAGCCAGAAATCGGATTCCATGCCACATTTACTAACACTTTCGGGTCAATCCGGGTTGACCCACCCCGTTGGTTTTTTTTTCTTTCTAAAATGGATGAACTGCCCCTTTATTTAGGGTTTGTTCCAGTTTTGAGACAGTTGGTGGGTACGTGTCCTTATAAACACACACCTCTCTCAAACAGATCCTCTCTCTCTCATAACATTACCGATCATGTGTTCCTCTTTGTATCTCTCTAATCGATCAAGAAGCAGCTTTTTAATAATATGGTTTTATTATCATTGTAATTATAAAGGGTTTGTTGATTCTGAGTTGTGGTGGTACTAATTGAGTGATTTCTTATCTGGGTTTCTTTTTCTTGGTTAGTTTTTTATTCTTATCTAATCCTTATTATTTTATTTGTTTTTGAGTGTATTTGATTTGGTTGAATTCTATGATTGATGAGTAAAGATGGAAAAATATATGATTCTATTAATTAGGGTTACTAGCGTTAGGGTATTGGGTGTGATAAATTTGGGGAAAACTGGGTTTACATGTTTATATGCTTAGGAGGATGTGTATTTCTATACGGGAATGTTTTTTGTGTGAATAGATTACTATGGTTGTTGTTGTTGTTAATGATACAGTGTTTTACACGTTGCCTTTAAAAATAAAGAGTCAGCGGTTATCCGTATCTTGGCGGGGTAAATTCTTGGATTTGCAGCCATGGCGGATTTACCCTTCTCTTTAGCTGCGGCTTCGCAGTTCAAGATAATTTGCCTTTTCTATGGACACTATGTTATAAACACAAGGCGATGATGATCTTCTACTATTGTGTTTTCCTGAGCCGCGTTTTTTGGCGGGGCGACCACAACTACACCGTGGTTGTCGCCACAGACAGTGTGTCGTGCGGTTCCCACAATAGTAGATCTGAGCCTAAGAAATTTGCAACTATTATGCAGATTAAAAAGGCTCTTTTGGCAAAAACCCAAGGTATAAATAAATCATAGCCTGACCCGACCCGCTCTGCCTTTTACTCTAATGTTGGGCTGACCCGCCTCTTTCTGTAAGTTAATCTGAAAACTAATAAGTGCATTCAGGGATAGTGCAAGTTAGATGCTATTTGAAAGCTGGGGTGAAGAACAGTTTCGAATCTTTTTTATGCCAATTACATTTCAGGCTTGCCACAGCTACAATCGGAGACCAAGAAGAAGAAAGCAGACTAAACAACTAACAATGTGCAACCTTTTGTAAACTAAGAGAATGACAATCACCAGCAAACCCATCTTTTATGCAGTTTACTAGCCGACTTATCTAGAGATTTGTTGGGTCTCTTTATTGAAGTCCCTGAGTTGCTGAGAGTCAAGAGCTAATAGTGGGCGTGTTTTAACTACGAGTTTCCGTCTTTTTAGCAAGAAAACATTCTTTGCATATTATATTGTTATTATAGTACAAGGCACTGGTATTATTTACTAAAAATATCAGTTAATCGTTTCTAGCTTCTAACTGCAAAAATGTTAATTTGCAGGTATTTAGCTCTATGGGCCAAAAGGAGGACGAACTAAATCAGCGTTAAGACGTTCAAAGGTTATAGTTTTTATGTTTTTAAATAGCCACATTTTTACTTCTACTATTATTGGATGGGTGGCTTTTAATTATAATATTTGCATATTTTGTTTTTCAGTTTCCGACGATCCTCAAACGTTGAACAGTCGAATACCCATGAAGCCATCCCCAACCTCTCTTCATGCTAATGTTACGCGATTGCCTTACTCTTGGATCACGTGCAGGTGATCTTCAAAATATAAAACTTAAATATTCGTTACAATGATTGCATTCAAATATTCATATATAACATATTAACAAAAAAATATTACTCGACGTTTATAGATTACGATCACATTAATCAATTTTCACACATAAATTTTTACAAATGTTTACTTTAGGAGCTAAAAAGTCATTATACAATAAAAGTATTGCAATAATCGGTTAATACTTGTACGATTATTTGAATATTAGTTAGAAAATAATCATGTATAATAAGCACGGTTCGGTTCGGTTAAACGCGGATATCTAAAAGTAAAAACCGAAACCGAACCATGATAAGCGGGTTTTTTCGGTTTCGGTTTTTTTACGGTTTCGGATTGATCAGTTCGGCCCGGTTCGTTGGTTTCAATTTTATCTAGACCAAAGATATCTTTGGCCAAATTCAAAGTTTGGCGTTACTTAAGATTTCAAATAGGTGTTCTAAACCTGAATCTCTTCTCCTCTTAACTGTTTTAGTATTTGAGAGCCTTTTGTTTCTTTTTTAGTGAGGTGTTTTTTGTTCAGTCTTCTTTTTCCTTCCTGCTTGGAGGCTGCTTGTATCTATTTTCTTTCTTTTCTCATGTTTTTTGGTAGTCAGCTTTACTAATATACTGCCGTTTTTAAAAAATTATCACAATACATAAAATCACACTAGATGCTCTTAGACCAAAAACTCGTTGTTTGCATCCTTCTATTGTTGTTGCTTGTATGAGACACCATATTATATATATATTATCATTTGAGATGTAAAATCTACGGTACAATTTAACAAGTGTTAATCACCCAATCCATTATACTTAATCCAGCCCAGTGTAACCCAACCCAACTGCCCTGACCCAACTCCTTGTTGTATGGTGTGTTTTTATCAGTTCATTCCATCACCCATTTATTAGGTCGACCATTCTAAAGCTATCCCCAAAATTCATCCACATGACAAATATCAGCAAACTTCACATACGCAATTTGGGTTGCGGGTTTTTAGTAATGGTGGATTATGGTGCAAAACGAAAAATTCGATTGATGTTAAATTTTGTGGATGACCAATAGTTGGTGCGGTGTCTCTGCCGCTATTTGGATTGGCAGTGGGATAGGTTCATCCTTATTCCGAATTGTGAGTTTTGCAACCCTTTCAAATTGCTACTTTTTTGTTGGGGTTTTTGAAATTTTACTGCCTGCTTATTCGTCTGCTTATGGTTCTGCTTATTTCAAGTATTTTAAAAATAAGTCGATCATGAATTTGCCTTTGGATTCTCTTATATTATGTCGGTCTTAAATTGATATTCGAATTGGGTGAAGAACCATTAGATAGATACATATCTTTTTTTAAGTTTCTATGGACCATAAGCAGATAAAATAAGCACTCCCTGGCTTTGTGGTGCAATTATTTCTATTTTTTTGTTGGGTTTATATAGCCTTTTAAACTCAATAAGTACCGTGTTGACTCTTTCTTTGGTCCAGATGTTTGACAAATGCGGTTAGTTTCACACATGAAAAAGTGTGGTTTAGCTACAGCCATTTGACGTGATATACAATTACTATGAAACAGAATTGTTGCGTATCAGGTGTACTCATAAGCTTCGGTTGCTGATTGGGCATTCGGTGGTATTTTACCCGTATCTTGGCTCGGCAACCCGGATGGTATTTAAATAAATGCAACCGGAGTTTGCAGCCATGGCGGTGTTGGATCCCCCTTTGTCCTATTGCTTCTGATTTTGGAATACCTCATTGACATATGAAATTGTTTTGTACATAAGAATGTGTACAAACTACAGTTATTAGCCGTACGCAATCTGTGTGTATAAATTTTGTATAAGCTGTACTCATAAGCTTTGGTTGCTATGGCCTGACAACTGTTGTTTGCGCATGTGAGGTTTTACGAGATTTGTCATGCGGATGAATTATCGCGGTTGCTCTAGAATGGTCGACCTCGACCTAATAATGGGGCGCTGGAATGAACTGGTATAAAAAAACACCGTATCGCAAGGTACTTGAGTTGCGCTAGGACAATTAGGCCATGAGAAAGAGGAAATGGCCCGTGGTCAAAACGACAACATTTTTTAGCTTGAATGTGTATGGTTATAACACAATGTTCTAGGCGATAATGATTAGTTTCTGTTTAGTACATGCGGTTTACCGAGCCCTGTATCTTGGCTGGGTAGTCACACCAAGCGTGTGATTGCAGCCATGTCAGGTGTTTAGTCCCGTTTCTATACTCATAAATCTGAGCCTCATTTCTTATTATTTTACAGTCTCATTCACGGTCAATACAATGTCATTTAATGGGTTTAAAACGACGCACCAACTGAAGTACGTTGCATCCTTTCATGACGATTGATGTTTATTTTCCATCTATATACATGTATTAAAATACTTGCAACTGTTCTTTTGACAAATATAATATCACTTTCCACAGTTGCCTTGCAATTATCTTGCGCATTCGGTAGGTTTTTGTTTTTTTATTCGCTAATAAACTAACTGATGAGATAGGTCAAACGGATAAAGAGTTTATTAATTTATATTTGATTCGAGTTTATTTGTGCAGGAACATGTGTGCTACTGGAAAAGTTACCATATATCACACCCCGACAATGGCGGAAACTCGGGAATGCAACATAATGATCAATCATAACACAAGGTACAAAAT